>JAOEHX010011090.1:0-25940 GCA_025448015.1 Bolborhynchus lineola
ACTGCTTGTTTTACAGCTGAAAACACTACAGTTCTTTTAGGAGAGGGAAGTGAATGAACAAACTGCGTGGCTGATTTACAGCTTAAACCACGACACCTGACAAAGGCAAGGTGCTGAGTTTTTAATGCATTTCTGTTGAGACCTCTTCAGATTTCTTTAGGATTTCAGACTGCTGCTTTAGAGAAGTTACTAAAGTCTCTAACCCAATTTGTATTGTAAATTCCTTCTTATGGTGTTAAAGTCATTACAAATTGCTGTCTGTAGCATTCATATTATGTTTGATAGGACAACTTCACCAACGCTGCTGCTGCTCTAGAATAGGTATCATCAGCAAAGACTGCAGGGAAACCAGGGATGGAGCATTACTGGCTGTGCTGTGATGCCCTTCATAGACACTAGACTCTCTCTGATAAGTGTGAATTCAAGACTTGTAATAATGGACTTAAGTGCTAACATTAAGGGGATGAATGTCATCACTCCCTACATAGGGATGTGACAGGAAGTATGAAACATAAGGGCGGAATCGAGGAAGCTTGTGAATTAAAACTGAGAACTCACAAAATAGGTGTGAAAGATGGGATATGCTATAATAGGGTGCGCACAAACAAGTGTCAATACTTAAACAGGAATAATTAACTGCACAACTACCATTACTGCAACAATCTGAAGATGCTAATGACTTACAAACTGAATGTGAGTCAGCAATGTCATGTTGTGAAGAAAAAGGCAAGCATCCCAGTGGGGATGTCATAAGCAAGACGAGAATCTGCAAAACAAGATTAGGCAATCTTCTGCTTTACTTCACACTGCCAAGGCCTCAGCCATAGTACAGTGTCCAGCTGTGGGCATGCATGTTAAGAAAGATGTGGGATATTTTTCAGAGATCTTAATAGACAGCAGCAAGAATTATTAAAGGTATCAAAAACATGGACTCTGAGGATAAAGCTGAGGACTAGGGCTTTAGCTAAAGAAGGGGAAAATGGAGAGAGACATCATTTAATTTTTCAGCTCTCTATGAGATAGCTGCAAAAAGAAAGTGAATCTTCTCCATCTCTGCTTACTGTATAAAACTTAACAGGTTTAGCAGGTGAGATGTGGGATTAGAAGACAGGAAAACCTGCTAATGACTTGAGCAATTAAATGCTGGGACAGATCAAGGGATTTGGGGGATGTTATGGAGTTGCCCCTGGTTGTCTTCGAGACAGTAGGACAGTAGGATCATCAGAAATTGCTTCAGAAATAGCTGATCCTTAGTGGAAATGATGGATTTGGGTTTTTTCAGTCACTAGAGCTGCACAAGGGTGGATTAATTCAACTTTCCCATTGATTGCTGCCCAGAGAGATCTCTTGGTCACCCACAGAAGGCTGTATCAGGATTTCTGTAGAGCTAGCCTCTGACCTGTGTTTTACATTAAAAAACATGGACTTCAGCTGACATGGATCCAACCCTGAGTAGCAAGACAGGCTTTACAGCTTTCTCCCACATCTGCTAATTTATTTCCTGTGCTCTTCCAGGATCTGTGGTGTGAAGTTAATTTTATGGTTGGCACTATATAGGCTCTGCAGCAGAACAAACTTTTGTTCTGAGTTTGCACAGCATCTAGCACAATGGAGCTTCACAGTAACACAACAAGAAACAACAGTAATAATGGCATGGAGGGAGTTCCATCACTAAAGAGTATTTTTCTTTAGCTTTCTTGTGGCTCTGTCCATCTTACATACAATGACAGCACAGAGAAAGAGCAATCTGTAAGCAAGCCTATTAAACTGACAGCTTCTTACTGCTATTCACTTCAGGGCAGTCACATGCCAGATATTAAAAGGAGTGTTCTAAAAATACCAAAATGAACAATAGCATCTACATGATACCAACAGGAAAGGCACTGAACAAAACAAAATGAAGTAGAATGCACCAAGGGTGCTAGTTCTTTTGTGTTTGTTCCCCTTAAGGTATAAACAATTTCTTAGATGACTGACACATAGGATTGAATTAATCTGAAAAAGTTTACTAATTTGAATCTTTGACAACTGTTGGCCATACAAAAGCCTGGGGGAAGTTACATAACTGTCATGCAGAGTTGTGCATTCAATTATGTGTCAAATAAGTTGAGCAAAGTTATATTTCTTAATGCTTCTGTAAGAAAGACTTCATAATTCTACAAGGAGATAACAAGACTGTTATTTCTCTGCACAGTCTGGGAACATAGGTGTTTGCCTTTAAAAACGGCAACTAACTACCCAAAGAACAACAGTCACAATTTTTTTACAGTTCATTTGTGCTTTCATTTGTAAACAGTCTCGTCTTTTTTTTTCCTCTAATGCCTTTATTTCATTTTTAATACCAGCTGGATGCAATTTCTTCATGCATCTGTTTCTTAATTTCAGTTCATCTGAACTTCCTCCCCTGATGTAGATTACTGGTCTATGTAGAAAATATGCATTTAAGACTGAATTCTCTTAATGAGTGTTTGGCTTCTCTTTGATAGAACATCGTGACTTCTGTGTCCATGTAACTCATGTCTCCTTAGTCTCCACCTGAGTGACGCAGAAAGTGTAGGCCCTAAGAGGCTGAGACCATGTCCAGCCACTTCTAGGATTTCAGAAACCCATCACCCCTTCATCTGCTCCCTCTGGAATCTCATGACTTTTTCGCTCTTTTTTGTTTGGCAAATTCAGCATATAATTCTTTAATTGAAAAAAATGACAGATTTGACACATCACACTTGCTTTACACATGTATTCTTCTTCAAGAAGTATGCTATGATCTTCTAAGAAGATAGGGTGACATGGGACCCCCTGGGGCAATCCTGGGACCCCTGGAGATAGTGGAGAGCCACTGAGCATGGCTGGGGGAGCAGGCTTGGGGAACAGCAAGGTTTGGCAAACAGTTGAGTTATAGCAGGAAGCCAAGAGCCTGTATCTCCTACATAAAGACTGCAGGACTACCAGGAGAGGCAGTGAACATATAGGCAGACCTCCTTGTGGCTGAAGGAGTCCGGTGACAGAGTGTGCTGCTACTTAGAAAGATTCTGAGTTGATTAAAAGCGAAGACACACAGTGCTTTGAGCTCTCTCTGTTTTAAAGGAAACATTTCAAGCTTTATTCAGACTAAATGAGGCTTTTTTGCATTTAAAAGTCTTTCAGTCTTTTTGGTAGAGTATCCTCTGGAGGAGGTCTGTATATATATCTACCTCAGAACACTGGCCAGCTTTTACTCTTTCTTTCTGTCAACTCTCATGCTAATTATGAGTTATAAGCAGATGTTTGTTCAGATGTGTCACACAGGCCTCTGTGGTTTTCCCCACAGATAAAGTCCTTCTGAATTTTATTGCCTGTGTGAATTTCCCCACTATGCTATGCTAGCACTCTGTAAACCATCTTCTATTTCCTCCTGTCTGTCTCTATAGGAGATGAACTTTTGGGGTTTGATGTGGGTCTCTGTAGTCTTTAATCTCTTTATGTCTTGATAAAGCCTTCTTAATTTATATACATTTTCACTGCTTCTAGATATACCATATCCATATACATATATATACCATGGGTTTGTTAAAAAAAACATGTTGTCCACATATGTTGTGTCTTACACATAAAAACGTATAGCAGAACTCCTTCCGCACTGCAAACACTATGGGTAGTTAAGAGCATAATGAGGTGTTACAGATGCTTCTCCTAAGACCACATACATATATATGTGGTTTGCATCAATAGAAAGTCCTAAATCCAGGATTGCACCAAGCAACAGGTTGCTAATATTTATTATAGTTGCTTTCACTGGTTTAGGTGGTTTGGAAAGGAAATTAAATACTGATAACACTAGAGTGTGGCTGAAGATTAAGAATTTACATATTTAAGTCTGGATGTTGGTTTGGGCATTGTTTGGTTTTTTTTCGGAAATTGTTTACATCTACAAGATGAACGCTGGATTAATTTTCTGGTGGGAAAAACTACTGTTTCAAGTAAGCAAAAAAAGAGAAGAAACATACCTTCAAGCTAGCTCATGAAGTTTTCGCTGAACAGTTTTTTGGATATAACAACTTTACTTTGTATAAGCAGTGCTCCTGAAGAGCAAAGACAGGCGATTTAGTAAATCTATTGTCTGCAAAATACAACTTATGTGACTTAGGCAGCAATATTCTTTAATATAATAATGAATCTATTTCTATATAAAGACCATTCTCAGACTTTCATTTTCAAAACTTCGTAGTTATTTATGTAAAAATACAGAAAAACTTTTATTTAAGCTTCATCTGTTTTCTCATTATCTTGTGTCTATTCTGGTATAATTAAAATACAAATGAAATAAGTTTTAAGTGCAGGGAGCAATTTTATAGAAGTTGAGTTTAAAAAGCAGAGGAAAGAAACTAAATTGTATGTCAAATCTTTTAGATCTCAAGTTAATAATACTGAAAATCCTGTAGGCCACTTTTACTTTCATAAAATTAACACACAGAAACACCAGCAGGCAAAACCCAATATGCATAATTGAAGCAAGTTAAATGATATGAAGAATTTTTTGAGCAAATAGCTGTGAGGGACATGTACTTATACATAACCATTAGCGTAACTCCGTAAGTTTACTTAATTGGACTTAATTACAGTTCTGTAGAAGTCAACACAGAAGCTGTGAGATGTGAAAAGAGACATTTTACATATTGCTGTAGGGATCATTGTATTTATGCAAGACATTGACATGGCTTTACTTTGAAGGGCTAATTGAAGCAATTGATTTTGACTACACTAGCAATAAGGAAACAGAGCAACTAAAATAATGGCAAGTGCCGCAGGACTGCTCAGGAGATGGAGCAATCATCTGTTCTGATTTGCACGTCATATCAAAAACATTCTAATGCTTTGCTCCAAACTTTTTACTCAAAGAAATGCACATACACCAAACCCCAAATCTCATCAGAATATTTTAATTTCACCACAAATAAAACATTGCACAGTCCTGAAAACATGCCTGGGAAAAAAGCAATGATAAACTATTGCTACCCTGAGTCACCTAGCTTGGAGAGAGTTACAGTTTGACATTGATAACACTTACACTGATGTAAATCAACAGATTTTGTGACACTTAGTGGTGGTACTCCAGAGAAGACCTGGTCTGATACCAAAATTAGATCTACAGTCTATCAAAACGACTAAAGGCAGGGGAGGATACTGGAGTTTGAAGAACATTTTGTAAAGTTAACTGTGAAACATAAAAAGTTCTCTTCATGCTGTATTTTTCCAAATGCAATAATTGCTCAATACAATCATTTTCTAAAGACAGTAGTGAGGCTTGCAATACTCTTCTATGGTATTACTCTATCCAGGTCAGAATGTTGCAGTCAGAGTGGGTGGAGAGCTGATTGGATGGACAGAAGGCTCACAGGAAGTCTTCTACTCAGAGACCCATGACAAATCCGCCACAGTGGTACCTACTGAACCTATCCTTTTCAGCATCTCTGTCAATGGTCTGGAGGAGGCAATAGAGTATAGGCTCATCAAGTTTCCAAATGAGAAGCACAAAGGCATGTGAGAATTAGAAATGTAAAGTCCTGCATCTGGGAAGGAAGAACCTGGGAGTCCTGGCAGAAGCAATCTGGGCATGAGCCTGCAGTGTGCCCTGCCAGCAAAGGCAGCTGACAGCATCCTGGGCTGCACATTCCATGGCAGAGTCAGCAGACTGAAAGGAGAGTGAGAGCAAATCTGGATGCTCTGTCAGTTTTGGGGCTATCAATGCAAAAAAGACACTGGTAAACCAAAGCAATTCAGCAGAGGGCCACTGACATGCTTGGGAGGCTAGAGCATTTGTCCAGTAAGGTGAAGCTAAGGAAGTGCAGCTTGTTGCTTAGAGTTGTGAAGGTTTTCAAGGCACCTAACAGCAGCCCGCTGGAACCCAGAAAGATGTTATAAAGACAGAGCCTCTTTCAAGCTGTTGCACAGTGGGAGGGCAAGAGGCAATGGGCATAAATTGGAACAAGAGAGTTTCAGCCTGGCTAAAAAAAAAAAAAACCAGTCTAATCGTGAAGGCTGTCCAGGGACATTGCCTCCTTGAAAGTTTCTGTCATACAATTAGATAGAGCTCTGAGCAACCTGGTCTGACCTCCTCTTTGAGCAGGATGTTGGACTAAAGGCCTTCTGAGGTCCCTTCCAAACCCAGTTATTTCGTCATTCTGTGATTTCATGATGATTCTAAAAACCACTTGGTTTTCAGAGTGTTTCCATAGTTCTAACTTTCAGGAATTTATTCAGGGAATTAATGCAGAGCATAACAGTGGGGCACATAAAAATTTTAAGTAAAATTTTGAGAATAACTTTTCTGAGAAGCAACCAGATTTTCTGGAGCACTTATTTTTGTGGTGATTTTTGTTTGTTTGTTTTTTTGGGGTGTTTATCCTCCCCCCCCCCCCCTTTTTTTTTAATCAGTGCAAAATTTGGTGAGGCACAAGACAGAGATCATAGAATCATATAATGACATAATCAGATAATGACCTAGGAAAGCCATGCAGGAGGAAACAGTGCTGGCTCTGTAACTGTAAAATCACTCTATTTTTCCCTCCTTCTGTTTACATCACTCTTCACAGCCCTGGACACGAACCTTCTTCATGGGAAGAGTTATGAGGTATGATGAATCTGAGGAAAGGATAGGATTAGGGGGATCCTGATTTAATAAGACAAAGAATACTTTACACTGCATACTGCTAATGCAGTTACGGGGCTAGAAGACATAAATTTTACTATAACTGCTGTTCTCAGGAAGGATAACATTTAATACCCCCTTCCAAAAAAAAGAAAAAAGAATGTTTTTTTCTGTGCCAAAAGCTTTGAGTGAACCATTTTAAAAGCATCTTCAATTTTAAGTAACCACATATTTAAGACCTTGGGACACTTCCTCAGGTTTTGTGAAGTAGTGTTTCTACTGACTTCTGTGGGATAAACGTGACTCATACTGGTGGAGCATAAAGACCTAAACCCCCCTCTAGGCAGAAGCAGCAGGCAAAAGTTCCTATATGTGAAAAAAGCTTAAAAAGATGCTGTCTGAGAGTAGATGATTGCCAAAGACCTTTCTCCAAAAGAAAGGCAATAGACTAAAAAGTTGCTTTCAGGGATAAGGAAAAGAAAAGGAATACTTTTTTTCTCAGATCAGAAAGAAACACATCAATGAGACGGAGTCCATCTGGCTCCTGGACTCCCAAAATATGAGAGCCCCTGAGGCTGAATTGTCTTCTTTAGGAAGCAGTGTTCAACCTACCTGTCACTCAGTGACAGAAAAATAAGTTAAAAATTAATTTTATTAGGGAAGAAGAAGAAGCTGGAATTGTGAAGTCCAGAGAGGTGAAATAAATTCACTTTGGACAAAACGATAAAGTACCTCAAGAAGATGAAGAGCATATTTCATGGAAAAAAAAATACCTGCTAACAATTATCACTACACTGAGCTGAAAATTTACATCAGAGCAGATACCTGTTCTTATGGAGAGGGGGGAAATAAGGTTCAGAATCTTTTTCTTCTAATTCTTTTTTTTTTTTTCCCCAGTGCCCCATTAATTCTGATTTATCAGTCTGAAGGAGTACTACTGATTTGGAAGGAAACCATTTTGGGAGAGCACAAGAAATGTGCTGGTGTGTCTAAAAGCTAAGATTAAGTTTCTTAATCTCAAAAGAATTCGCAAACAGGCAAAGAAGAAAATAAAGTCCATTGTAATGGACAACCACATCTGAAATGTTTTAAAAGACATCTTAAACCAGTGTTCTCCACTGCTTGCTATAAATCCTCTGTCTGGGTGGACTGTAAAATATTCCTGCAACTGTTAAGACTGGAAAATAATATGAATAATGCTAAGGCATTGAGTGATGTTAAATTTTAATCATAAAATAATATCAGTGCTCTAACAAATTTTAGGATGGTATTAGATTTCTGTATCTTATTTCACTGTACTAATATAAGAAATTATGTTATTTAAAGATAACTTTATGAAAAGATGAATTCAATTCAGCTATGTAAGTCCTGTAGTACTAGTATTGGATTAGTATTCATCACAAAATCAGATAGATGTCCTTTCTGTAGTCAAGGCCATTTTTGTGGAGGGCTTCTCCTGAGCATAGTGAGAGAGAGTCCATGCCCCAGAGAACTCTGTGTAAGGCAGTAAAGCTGAGGTAGTGAGGTGTATGCTAACAAATGATAGTGTCAAGTACAATTTTACATGTGTGTACATGTGCACAGTTTACGAAGATCCTGGTGTTTCTGACCAGAGATTTTAAATGCTCCTGATTTTTGGCAGTACTTATGTTCTCAAGGTGGAATGCTTTATCTTTTCAGGTATTTTTAACACCTTCTGAGTGTTAATTCATGTTGTTATTCCACCAGAGGAATTTTTGGGAAGTGTGCATGGTGACTGCATTTTTTTAAAAGTCTTCCAAAGATTCTTTATGCAATTGAATGCAGGTTTCATAGACTCCTCAATTAGGTCTCCTACATATGTTTGCAATTTGGGAGGCTGCAAGTGGCTAGTGAGAAGTCTTGGCTGCTGTTTCTTTCTGGCTAGAGGACCCATACTCTAGTTACACGGATTTTAGGAGACTTAGAAAAGCAATTAATGTGGTCTAGTTTATTTATTATACTTGTCAGGCACTTACACAATGTGAAATCACATCAGTGTGGCATGTGTCAGATCTGGTTTGCAGACTGTAGTTGCACAGTTCGTTTGCTCCACACATATACCTGAAGCATATAGAATTCTCTGGACTGTAATGGAAGGCAAAACTAAGCAGTGTTGATTTTATGTGTGGATGTACTAAAAAAAGTATTTTCAAGCTGAATCTCTGCAAATAAAATCATGTTTCAAGTTAAGATATGCATCCAGCTTTTTACATTAAATTTTGCACTTCCACTCTGGTCATTGCACCAATCTGCAGAGGCTTACCCAGTGGTACTCAGTATATCAGACGCTGCTCATCAGAACTGACTGGAACTGGAAACATGCTGTCTTACAGGGCTGTTTCACCCCAGTAAGGGTTTTGTTTGAAGCAACTGAGCCTTTCCCATTGTTCAGAGTGAAGTAATTTATGGATACATGGAACAAGGGCAAACTAGGGCTGTTTTTCAATCTATCTTCCTTGTTTCTGACCAGAACAAGTTGTTTTCTGAAATGCTAAAAGTCAAGTTCTTCTATTTTAACTGGAATAATTCATGTATACATTTATGTTTGTTCTTCAGAAAGTTTTGATTTATTTCTCCAAATACAGCTTAACAGAGATTCTAATCAGAATGTTGTCTGTACAGACTCAAACCATTTAGCTATAAGTCGCTCCTTCCAAATATATGTAATTGGTCTTCTATATGAAGATAAAATATGTTGTTTGCTCAGACCTACGCGAAAGATCATCAGTAACTGCTGCTATAGAGGTTCAATTAAGATGTAAGTGTAAATTGCCTGCAGTAAACTTCAGAAATTAGTCTTCTATGGGACACATCAACATTTCAAAGTTTTAAAGCAATACTTGAGAGTATGAGTCACTGAGCTTATCCTGAAGCTTCATCCTACTTAGTAAACTAAGATATTTAAAAACCTGACTGGTCATGGCCCTGGGTAACCTGCTCAGGGTTGACCTTGTTTTGAGCAATCTCCTGAGGTGCTTTCCAATGTCAATTATTCTTAGATTTGGAAAATTCTTTAAGCTCTTCCTCTGGTGCTATTCTCTCCTTATAAGGAAGTTCTTGGGGCAAGTTATTATATAAATTTGATTTACAGGAAAGCCACTACTTAACCTGTTTTCAGCAAACGACTTTAACTGAATTTTAAGCTTGTCTTTGAGGATGTGCTATAGCTACCCATGTAGTGTTTCTGTTAATTAAAGCAAATAATCTCCATGAAGGTTCTTGAACTGTAGTCATCTTAAAGTGAATATTATATATGCAGTAGCATCTGAGTGTTCTTGCCAAAGCTAGGCAGCAATTTCTCTTGCTGATTGAGCACTCCTTCATGAGAACAAGGAGACAACTTCTGCACTGTTTTGTACCTGGCAGAACTCCATTGACTTCATTAGGCAGGTTTATCCTGAGCATTGTAGATTTCTGAATGTTATAGGAATAGGACAAAAAAAGACATCTAGATTTGAAAAATTAAAACACAAAAAGTTACTAGCTCTGGGCCTTTAAAAACAAAGTGGTAAAGTTTGGGATATATGTTCCAAATGCAGGAGGCTAAATTTACTAAATTAATGCCAAACTTGGATTGGGATGTGATGGACCGACAATAGTTCTGAAATGACTTGCAAGACAGAATTTTAAATGGCATTTTGAGCAAGTATAGTATTCCTCTGATCAAAACAAAACCTAATTGATTGTAGTTTTGTCCAATTTCCCAATAAAGACAAAAATAAGCCTAAGAAAAGACAGGACAGAAAGTCCCTTTTTGACTTTTTCAGAATGGTACTCTGGACTGGCAAAATCTGCATTGCCTCAGTGTATGTTGGTGAGCACTCTGCTTGACAGGTTGTCAGCATCTTCAACAGGAAAATGTTTTGGAAATCCCAGCACTTGTCTGCTAGGCACCAGTGCCAGCAGTCAGTCCTGGGGATTAGCTGAAGTGCTTGGGTTTTTGTGATGTCTCTCACAATGGGATACATGCCTGGAGGTCTACCAACTAATGATGCTCAAATATTCTTCCCTCCACTTCAATCCAGTGAAAAGAGACAAAGAGTGGAAATGAAAAGAGGGAAGGACAGAGAGGAAAGATATAGCAGATACCAAAAAAACAGTCAAATGGTCACCCAAAGAGTGAAAGAGAAAGTTATGAAGAGCCTGGGGAAAAGGTATTGGTGAAGTTTTTCTTCAAGATATTTTTACAGATCTATTGTTAGTCTGCTTTTCCCATGGAGAAGCAGCATACCTTTTCACGTTTTGTGTATGCATCCTCTATTCCCATAAAAGTTGTTGAACTACTTGACCCCTGTAAGTTTCATTAGCATGAATGCCAGTGCAGGAGAAGAGGAAAATCTTTTCCACTTTGGGAATGGAGGGGAAGATGTAGCACAGACAGGTACTATGTAACCTGGAGAATCCACAATGGAAAGAAAGGTCATGAGTACCTAAAATCTGGAAAAGCTTCAGGAAGAGCTTATACACCAGCCTATCAACTATGAAACCCAAGTAAGCAGGAAACAAGGCTTTGTTGGTTATGAAACTTTTGGATTTCCCTTTAAAGAAAAATTTACCTGAGAATGATAAAGATGAGTGACTCCCACTAGTTCCCACTATTTTCTAGAAAGATTTTCTTCCATTTAACATAATTTTCATTGCCATATTTCTTCTAATGTCAAGGCTCATATAATCATGTGTTCCTTATATTTGAATGAAAGTAGGCACACACAGACAACATCCAGACTAAATACAATTTCGAACATATTTTTGTTACAGGGTCTAACTGTCCTCAATTTGTTTATACTGGCATAGCCACATTGACTTCATGGGAACAGAGTATACTCAGGCAAAGTGAAAATCTAGTCCATGAAGTCAAGTCCTCTCTTTCTCCGTGACTGCGCAAACTATGCTTTTATTACAGCACACTTGTCTTTCTTATGTGGAATTTAAAAGGCTTTATCGCTCTGTTGTCAAGCATCTCAGTCTAACATTTTTAACAACAAACAGACTTTTTTAGAATAATACATTCAACACTAAAACCTTTCACCTTATTAGATAAAGATAAGGAATAAATATCACTATCCAACTGCCCCCTTTATTCTTGTATCAAACACATTCTACTTTTCTAGGCTATTTAAACCACTTGACAAAGTGCAGTTAACCAGCGTGGATGGCCACCATAATGTTATGGACTGTATTGTGTGAAAAATTCATTCTTGTTTAGACTTGATTATGTGATGGCAAACATGACTGCTGTGGAATTTACAATGTATAGCATAGCTATTTAAAATAGAAAAACAGTGGAAAATATTTTCTTTCCTATTATGTGGGGGTTTGCATAGAAAGCTTGACTGTACAAAAATATTTTGGAATTCAGTGTTAAAACAAATATTTTCTTTTTCAGAGTAGTCAGCATTCCAAAAACAAATATATTGCAGTTATAGAAAATTACAGTATATTTTATTCTACTTCATGCATCATTAGCAAAATTGCCTGTTCACTTCTTCTACTAGAATCCACATTGTGGGTGCTAACAATAATAATAATAAAAGAAGCACAGAGAGGGTTTTAGCCATTATGAGTTGAGTGCAAGCCCAAAGGTTAGAAAAATTGTGTTTTGACTGGTATGCAGAGTATTGTTGATATCCAGTCCATTAAAAAAGTAATTGGATCATTTTTTTTTTTCCTGAGGTATTTTGCCAAGGCAGCAACTACTTAAAAAGAGATTAATTTAAATGATCATAGAACTCTGCCCGTGTTTCTCCCTCAGCAATCTTAAATTCTGACCCTGTGCATGATTTAAGCCAAATGGTGTCAAAGAGGATGATGCAGGGTAGGGACTGTAAACTTTAAACTATTGCAGTGGAAGAAAGTAGATATAATCACTGTGCTCTACAGCAGATCCTCAGAACATCATAGTACCTTGACTCTGCTTTAAAATAATGCCTATAAAAGAAGACCAATTACAAAGCAGAACATTTCACAAGTCATAAAAAACAGTCAAAAGAATATTTTTTCACTTAATATGAGTATGTCTGGCATTTCAAGTGACTAGAAAAATTGTCTGAGTGTAATTTGTTACCTTTACACACTTGCTTTAAACCACAGTTATAAGTGCTTTATTTTAGAAACTGGGAATAATACCAGCACTAAAGGAATGCTCTTGCTTTGATTAAACTATATTTTTATTAATGCAAACTTTAGATATATGATAGTTAAGGCTGAACTGATTTCAATTTACTTGTACAATTTATGCTGCTGTTAATTGTTGCAATTTGTTAGTCTAGTACTGGGACTTTCAAATGGACCTAAAGAGCTAAATGTCTAAATCTGACTGAAATTTAGTGGTAAATGGATATTTAGTTACCTTGGGCCCCTTAGAAATTCCTACCAAGAAACTTGTCAGCTTCATCAGTTTTTATAACATATAAATACAGGTGATATTTGCCGATTTTTAAGGCAGAGAATTCATTGCTTTCCCCACATACAGAGGCACAAAACAGCTGGGTCAAATCAGGTATAGAGTGGCTGTAACTCTCAATGGGGAGCATGCAGGCAGAAGAGTCTGACTGTGCTGAACCCACCTGTTTAATTACCCTCCCTGGTGTAACAAAGGTCAGTACATACTCTTGAGATATACTATACCTTATCATTCTTGCAAGCTAATGCAAACCAGTTTGTTGCTGTCTCCCTCTGGGAAAGCCTTGGCTAAGCAGAGCAGCTGAAGCAAAGCATCTGCTGGATGTTAGATGGTTTGCATCCTTGAGCAAAGATAGCTGTAAAGCAGGTGGGCAGCAGCTCCTCTTGACTCATCCTGATGTGCTGTGGGAGGGAAAAATGCTGCTGGTGGCTAAGGGAGACAGGTAGTGCACCCCACAGAGAGCTGCAGTGAGTTACACTGTGGCAGTGAGTGGAGCAGATGCATGTGACATGGGATAAGTGTCTGGAAGGCATGCTGAGGTTGCCACAAGTGTTTGTGGGATGCTACCATTCCCAAAGGTGTCACCAGCTGCCTGCAGTCAAGGGGGTCTCATTACTAAAGAACAAAGCTGTGAATGCCTGTCCTCTGGAGCTGTCTGTGCTTGAGGCACTTGAGGACCAAGCCTTCAGGAGTATGTGCTGACATCATTATTTGTGAGCTTTTGTAGTGTTTTCTCATGTTTATGATATGTTTGTATTGGTCTTCTCTCCAAGGGTGCTTGTTTGTTAGTTTTCAAATAAGAATCATATAAAAATTACAATCATAAATATTGGAGGCTGAGCCTAGAGAAACAAAGCAACCAGAAGATCATTCACCCTGATTTGTCTTTGAAATAAATTTGAACATATGAATGGTTTATAGGATCTGTTTCAGAGTGCTGTATAGACTGAACTTGTTAATGTTTAAGTGTACCTTGTTAAATCTGGAGTCTCAGGTTGCACGCTGGTAAATTAATTCTTTAAAGTGATAACCTAGATGTTTTCAGGTGTTTTTCCTGACTGCATGAGAGCCTTTTTCTCCCCCAGGTATCCCACTGTCCCAGTCCTCAGTATACCAGCAGATTAGCTAGTTTATTTTCTTGAAGGTTTGGGTTATGATGATTTATTTTCTTATTCTGCTAGTTTTTCATGGTCTGTGTTGGAGGTTTGGAGTCATCAGATTAGAAGATGGTGGCTTCCATGCTGCTGTCCAACTTTGTAATTATTGGCTCATAAATTAAAAAAAAACAATGTTCTTTTGAATCTTAGAATTTTGGTTTTCCCAAAAGATCATGGCATTTCAAAATAACATGATCTTGACACATCTTTAGTGAGAAAAAAAACTCCAGTGTTTCAATTTTTTTGGCATTTTGATATGTTCTGTCAGGATATATCAGTCATGTCCTGATCACACACAGCAGTGTGGTTGACAGGGCTGTAGGAGCAAGCATCAGTCCTGGCCTTTCTCTTTCTCAGTAAGATGTATTCAAAGAGATCACAGACGCTCCTGCTTCTCATATTTTTAAATGAGGCTTACCACCCCAAGCATACACCACACATCTTCCTCAGCTCTTTAGCTGTCACTAAAGCCATTCAGTCACGTCCATTCCCTGGTCATAATATGGCCAGTGCCTGCCTGAGGTACCGGAGCTAACAACTTGGAATCTCATTGTCCTTGAGTGGAGTTCTTTCCACTAAACAAAGACCACAGCTCCCTTCTGCTTCAGAAAGAATGCCTGATGCTGAAAACACTAACACTGGTGTGGGAGTATCAGGTTGAAATATCCCAGACCAGTGAGCAATGAAGGCTGGAGTGAAGAACAATCCAGCTGATGCTTTCATCACTGCTTCAGTATTACAAACGATATGGTTTTGCTTTCCACTTCAGTGGCACTTGAAACTTTCATTGTCAGTGATACTTTCAAAATCAGTTGTGCTGCACTGTGTTGTGATGTGCCTGGAGAAGTGCTCCCCTCACTTACTTGTTGATTTTGGCTGCTCCTTACTCTTCCTTGAACTGTGAACTGGAGAGGACGAGCCCTGTAAAATATTAAGGAGTAGCCTCATGGGACTAACTTTTTCAAGCTCAAAAGGCATCTAGACTCCCGTCACTGTGTTGCCCTTTCCTTCTCATACCCAGGAAAATGTGTCCTTGGCAGTTGCGGTTTCAGCTGTTGCTACAGTTGTTGGTTTTGTTTTTTAAGAGCAAATTCACCCCGCTTTGCACCTCACTTAACAATGCTGAAGCTGCCTGTGAGCAGGGACCGACCTTCTGCTGTGGGCTGTAAGCGTACTACAGCAGCCCGCCTGCCTGCCTGGGGCCTCCGCACCCGCAGAACTCTGCTTCAGGTGAATGCCAGAAGGAAGGAGTTCAGCCTTTGGTGTGAGGGGTGGCCTCGTGGGTTTCGCCGTGTGGCAGGATGGTGGCTGCCAGCGGGTGGAGCTGGGATTTACTATGGTTTGCTTTGCTGCCAGGTTCCTCATGCAGCTTGGCCTCTGGTAATGCCCCAAAGCTAGACAAAGAAATGGTGGAAGATTGTGTTGTTGGTTTGGGGTTTTTTTTTTGGTGGTTGTAATTTGGGGTTTTGTTTGGGGTTTTTTTTGGTGTGTTTTTTAGGTTTTGTTTGCTTGTTTTTGTTTAGCAAGAAATAAGAGAGTTTGGAAAAGCTGAATGTGGTGCTATTTTTCTAAGAGGAGGAATGACTCTGTGCCTCAGTGCCAGCCGTCACCCCTGGGTGAGCGGTGTGAGGGAAGGAGGGGTGGAGGTAGCCCTGGGCTGCAGAAGGGTTTTCCTGAGGCTTCATTTTCTAGACCCTGTGTCTCTAAAATACCGTATAAATAGCTGCCAAGTGCACAGGCAATAGTGAGTGAAAGATACATGCAGCTGTGCTTGGCTTCAGTGCCTGCAGAACCTGTGTAGTGCTAGTCGGTGTTGAAGAAAATACTGGGTTGTACATCTGGTTTCTGTTTAAAAAAGGGTATTTGGTATACTTGAAAGCAGGTTGTTTGGAAAACTGTTATTACGTTGTCAAGTTTTTGTGCTTATTCCTTTGACTTCAATGTTTTTATAAAAGGAGATGGGTTTTTTGGCTTTTTTAGCCTTCTTGCCTCCCCCAACCCCATGACAAGCAGCTTTAAAGGTTGCAAGCAAATGCAAATCCGCTAAAATACCCTAAGTCTGAGCTGTATTTGAATGGATTCTCTGAGCTTTCTCTGAAGGCTGAATTTGAAGAAGGGGATCTGAAAAAAACAAACATTATATACAGAGGGTTTTGGCAGGATTTGGAAAGAGAGAAAAAAGGCTGATTTCTCAACTGTCTTCGTTGATTGAAATTGATCTCCAGTGATTTGTATTCACTAAGGACTTGGCCTGGTATGGTGAAAGGTTAAACACAGGCTTAATCTCTTGAAGTCCCTCAGGAATATTTTGCATTCCCCAGTCAAATTGTTTGTTAACAGCTTTTTCCCATGAAAACGTACTAAGTTGTGAAAAGCTCTCTAACCCCCCCTGCTCTATGGCATAATGTTAAGTAATATCCTGACAATTTTATATTGTATAGTATATTGAAAACCAAATGAACAGCAGCCAAGAAGAAAAAATGTGAATGAATGTATTATTTGCAACTAATTAACTTCTTTGGAGTGCCTGATCAGTGACAATATTATCTGAAGACATTGAGAGAGCAGAAGTGGGATTTAGATTTTGTGCTTCACTGGAATGGGAAGGAAAACCACTTTAAATTCCATTTTGCTTTACTGTCTTGTCATTTGCTTAACAGTGTGGAAGTTATTTGGTTGGGATGAATGGCACTTGCCAGTTAAATTTTTCATTTAGACACCTTAAGTTGGTGTTCAGGAGTTTTAGTCAAAATTTGCACATTTTACGAAATACTGTCACTCATACCTGCAGTGAAAAAAATCTCACATTCAGTAGTATAATTGTTCTCTGCTTAACCTATTAACCTTTTCTGCTCTTTATAGAAAGATATTGAAATGCTAGTGTTCCTTCTTGATTATAGGTGAGAATAAGTGAGTAAGGTACTGAGATTTGGAATGTATTGGCATCCTTGCGATAGTGACTTTCTAGGTCCTGTCCTAGATTCTTCCACTAAAACCCTGGGATGCATATGAAATATAAGTCCAGCGCTAGTCTAGAGAGCTGGCAACTAGATGTGCTGCTTTAGGCATTCTGTAAGGCCCAATTTGAGAGTCAGAAGATGCACTTCATCAAATTGCTTTGGCATTTGGCTAAATTGAGCTCTATCTGGAATGGCTCAGAACTAGGTTAAAGCCAACAGTGCTTTTAAGTGCTGATTCAAGGGAACTTCAGAGTTCCCTTAAACTTGTGTAGATATCATTGTGAACAGAGCAGCTTTTTTAAATTCTAAGTGAATTAAGATGCAACAAGTAAAAACATCTGCTATGAGTGATGACCCAAAATTCAGGGTCTGGCAATGTGATACAAACCAAGCATTTACTTTTTGAAATCTTCCTTGCTTGCGAAGGAATGTGTACAGAGTAAAAGCAACAGTAAGAAATCTAAATTCTTAAATCGTGGCCATTGTCTTTGCAGTGTGACTGTGGCCTTAGTGGCCTTGATTCCTTTTCTTCCCACTAGTGTAACAGCATGACTGGCTTTCACTGTCCTTCAAGTGCTTTTTTATCTCTGGTGTACACATGACTGTACTTAGTCCCCTTGCTTGTGAAATGCTGGTTATGTGACTGTATTCTGCTCACAGTTTACTTACTTTTCAGGTGAGGAGAGAGGTCTGTTCTCCCTGCGCTTCCATGGTGAGCCCTGTCCTGTTATCTGCAGAGGTGTGATAAGAGTGGCTACCAGTTTCTAGAGGTATTTCACAATTAGCTGTATAAGTAACCTACTTAATGACAAGTGCTAAGAAACTAGGAAGTCTGCCTATGCATGTTGATGTGTAACACAGAGAGACATTTTGTCCGTAAATGGTCAGCAAATATCAGCTGATTCTCCTTTTTGGCAAAGAACAGTAGGGGTCAGATCACAATGTGCTATCTGGCTAGGTATAGGCTCTAGATTACCAGACCTTGAGGAAAACCAGTGAAGTAAGTCACTGATATAAAACAGTGAGGGAAGTCTGTATGTACTGTATGGGGCTAGAATCTCACACATTAACAAATCTGACACATGCAATTCTTCCGTAGAGGTCAGGAGCCATTTATCTCTTTTGTGAAGAATAATGGTTTCCATTTCTCAAATTCAATCTGTGTATGAGCTTTCACAGCAAATATGAGTGAATTTTCTTTCTTCTTTCTCTTTCTTAAAAAAAACCCCAAAACCCAACAAAATAAACCCTGTGAAATATGTAGCCTGTGCATAGAATCGCAGCAGAAGTGAAGCATGAGCTCTTAACTTCAAGAGGGTAAATACCACGTAGGAAATATAAGGAATGATATGACAATATATAAGCAAGTCTCTTGACAAAACTTTCACTGGGAATTAGCTTTATCCCTACAGGTTCGACTGGTGAATGTGAAAGTTGTACTTTTGAGACTAGGTTCTTGTCCAAGCCTCGTGGGGATGTGACTGCTTGTACAGTGGTAGCTCAGGGAGCGCCAACAAAAACCCAGTCCCATAAGCAGAACAGCTTCCACATTCAGAATCAATATCTGCATTACTGTCGACACCATTGCGCTTTAGGTGTTCTCCAGGTTGTCTGTAGCTGCTTAAAACTCCCACTGCATCACAAGGGTGTAATATGCTATGATCAGGAAAGATGGATTTCTGTCGTCAAAAGTAAAAATGAAATGAGATAATGTAGGTGGAGGTTGTAGTGATTTCTTTGGTGTACATGATACAAAAACATCAACATGCTTGAAAAAACAGCAAGTAATTTCCTGACATCTGCAGTGAATTTCTAAAGGATGCTTTGTGTATATAATTTTTTGTTGTTGTTGTGTTTTTTTGGTTGGGTGGGTGGTTGGTTTTTAGTTCAGGGCTTGATCCTGCAAGTATTTTTGCATGTTGAATAACTGCTTATACAGGCAATTCCAATGGAAAAAACACCCTGAGTATTCTTTTAGAAAGCAATATCTTTGTACTTCACAGTTTAAGACTTTGTGATGCAAAAAAGACCATTTAGTATTGTAATCTTTATTTCAGAAATTACCAACTACAGACAATTCAGTTCTGTATTTATCCCTAAAGAAAATTATCATTTTCAGGATGAAAAAAAAACCCAAACCCCTTCAAACTTAACTTTTACCTCAGGAAATTGAGAAGTTTTGAAATATTAGTTTTAAATATTCTGGGTTTGTTTCCCCCCTTGTTTCTACCCTATGTTTTGCTGGCCTTGAAGCTATTATTTTTATTGGTTTGTTTGAAAAATGGAATATCTGTATCTAGGAAGAACAAGGTGATGCTATTTGAAAGAAAGAAAGGAAATAGAAATATGAATTATTTTGATGTTTTTCTACTTGAGAGATTTAAGAGAAAAGAAAGCCAGTTGAAGAGAATTCATAGTTGGATACTTAAGATCAGAAATTATTGAACAAAAATGAAGTAGACTGAGAAGATAGCTTAGCTAACAAGGGGTTCCTTAGCTCTTGCTACTTGAAGACTTTGAAATTGAGGAAATAAGAATTTCGTAAGGGAATAAGTTTTGGTGGTGATTTTTATTTATTTATTTTTTCTGAACTGTGATTGCAAATCTAATCTCTTGTCAGGTTTTTTTTTTTTTTTCTTTTAAATACTTTTTCTTCCTTTTCTTTTAAAAGTTTTGAAGTCCAGAGCCTTCACTGGACAATCCTTGCACAACTTTGATTACAGCATGTTCTAGGTCTGCCTGTAGAATACACTGATTAAAGTGTCAGTGGCATATGAAAAATTCTTGACTGCTTGCAACTCTAACTTGCATCCTCCCCTTTCACACTGGGACTAATTGTGATGAGTGCAAGAAAAAAACTTAAGTTACTGAGGTATTTTTTACAGTTTGTCCTCAGTCAATGCTACTTAAGTTGACAAACTATATTCTCTTTCACCTGGTTGGCTTTGTCTGTGTCTCTGCAAGTTTACTTAATCCACACTTAGCTGTCAAAATACAGTTTCATGCTTCCTGAACCTGCTTACACCAGTATGTAAGTCACCTAGAAACTGAACAGTTGAGGTTGAATTCTCCTTTAGGAGCTTAGGGTAATAAGACAAGAATCCTGGCACTGTTTTTTATGTCCATACAGCAGAGAGTATGACTAGGACTGAGCAGAAATTTCTCTCATTTCACATTCATATGAAAGCTAGTCACGGAGGTAAAACTCTGGTGATGAACAGCATCTTGTTGTTGGTTTGTAATAAAGTATATAAATATACTGGATGTCACTGGGGAAACATAAAGCTCACTGTCCTTATAAACTTCGAAGACTGTCTGCCCAAATAATGCCTCAGCTGTTGGCAAGGTGGCAGTTGTCTGTAAGAATGCAGTAGAAAGCTGTTGCACGTAACAAGGCATGGGAAAGCACCATGCTTTATATGGATTTATTAATTGTAAATCCTGAAAACCAGATTCTTGAAGAGGTTGAGGAAGCCGATATCACAGAGGAGTTGCATGAACCTTTTCATGCTGTTGGTTGCAGACAACACTAGTTTAAGCTGGGCTCAGGCCAGCAGTGTTTGTGCTAGTAAGATTTAAACTTGTTGCTATTTGAAAAACTCCTACTGTATCAGTGTATCAGGCTCTGTACCTGGCAAATTGTTTGCAGATCTGCCATGCTTGGGAAACAAAAGCAAGGTCCTGAGCTGGGGGAGAGGGAAGGATATGAGAGAGGATTGTCAGGCTCTATGGCTACAGATTGTCTAGAGCAAAAGGATGCTATCACATGCTGCTCTCATCTATTTGAATAGACAGAGGAAATGGCAGTCCAGGCATACCCTTGCCATCTACTATTCTAACATTACTTGATGCATCAGAGACATGGTTTATTTACAGCTTAATTCTTATAATGTTAATATTTTTCCAGTATTGGAAGGCTTATCTACTCTATTTTATTCATTAAAACCTTACCTCAGGCAGGTTCTGAATGTCAAAGGAATGATGTATATTACCTTTATATTTCTTAGTAACTTCATTGAAGTGATCTAGCTGCCAAGCAGCTGCCTGAGCTGGCAAACTGAAGGGAGCTTAGTTTGTGCCAGAGGGCTGACTGGGTGCTTTCAGCTGAGGAGGCTGTTCATGCCTCCTCCTCAGCCAGTGCTCTTTGGAGGGAAGTCAGGACATCTGCACATCTGTAGGTATTTGTGTCCATGCGCATCCTCTGCAGCTGTCCTTGTACTAGATTTGCAGAAGCAACCTGCTTAAAATGTGTATTCTGTCTTGCTAGAGGAAAGGTAAACAGGAAAATCCCAATGTGCCTGAGAGGTAGACAGACGAGAACTAGGGTCTGTTTTTGAGTGGTAGGGACAGGTGGCTGCCTGCAGAAAAGTGAGACATAGTCCAGAACCTCTGCATCTGGAGAAAAAGGTAAAAATCTCATGCCTCAGATGATAGGGGAAGAAGCAATGGAAGAAATGGAGGGAGGTAGTGCTGCCACCTACATCAAAATCACCATTGGTTTCTCATAGAGTCCCCTTCTCATCAAACTTACAGGTTTGCTCTTGCAAACCTGGTGAAGTGGTGCAGGTTTCTTCCTTTCAGCCTTCTTCCTCACTCCCAAAAGTTACTCTCCCATCACTTCTGCCTACATTTCTGAATGGTGTTGCTCAGGCTTTATCATCTCTTTTCCAAATAGCCCAGGAATATGAGGACAACAGCAAGAATTCCCAGGAAATAAAAATTAATGACTGCAATTATTACAAGTATATTCTCCTATTAAATGGTGCAGATTAACTCACTTGTTCACAATGTGCATTGGCAAAGCATGTGGGAGATTAAACCTGGAAAAGCTATTAAAAAGCTCACTTTGTTTTCCAGTCCCTTTATATTTAAGAAAACAAAAAGTAAACAAGTCAAGTCAACTGAAAAAATTGGTTTTAATAGTTCTAAAAAGTTAGCCAGCTATTTTTAACCTCATTAATTCTATCTGGAGTGTATGTTTTAAAACAAACATAAGTTTCACAAAACATTCAGAATGAGTTTTTCTTCTAATTTCAAATACGATTCTTTCTTAGTGACTAGAGAGAGGACCATGACTCAGAGTGGCTAATAATTCTTCTCAGGGAACTTACCCAAGTCAACAGTTGTGCTGCTCCTGACTTGACCTTGCTTAGGGTAGAGTCCTGGTCACTGAACTCTACAGACAGTCCTCCTATGACTGTGACAGGAAAGATCACCTTGACGGGTCCAATCCTAGCGGTCAGTGGTATGCTTATATAAAGCCTTTCTGACTAGTCAAACTAGCACTGTGCAATACGAAAACAGTTTCTTCAGAAGATAGTGTCTGCCCCTCAGAATCTTGGAAGTATCTCTTACCCAGATTCTCAGAAGACATATATGGTCATCTCTATTGGGTTTGCATAGCAAGGTTTTGGTACTGGGAGGGCTACAGGGGTGGCTTCTGTGAGAAGCTGCTAGAAGCTTCCCTCCTGTCTATTAGAGCCGATGCCAGCCGGCTCCCAGGCAAACCTACTGCTGGCAAAGGCCACGTCCACCGGTGATGGTGGCAGAACCTCTGGCATAAAATGTTTAAGGGAAAAAGTTACTGTGCAGGAACAATTACAGCCAGAGAGAGGAAGGAGAATATGTGAGAGAAACTGCTCTGCAGACACCAGGGTTGGTGCAGAAGGAGAGCAGGAGGTGCCAGAGGCCTTGGAGCAGTTTCCCCGGCAGCCCATGGTGAAGGCCATGGTGAGGCAGGCTGTGCCCTTGCGGTCCATGGAGATTAAAGGGGTAGCAGGTACCTACCTGCAGCCTGTGGTGGAAGGATGAGACTGTGCTGTTGCAGGTTTGCTGGCAGGACTTGTGACTCTGTGGGGACAGATCCACACTGGAGCAGCCTGTTCCCAAAGGACTGCACCGTGTGGAAGGGACCCTCACTGGAGCAGTTTGTGAAGAGCTGCAGCCTGTGGGAAGGACTTGGCTTGGAGAATTTCATGGAGGACTGTCTATCATGGGTGGGACCCCGCACAGGAGCAGGGGAAGAGTTTGAGGAGTCCTCCCCAGAGGAGGAAGGAGCATCAGAAACAACACGTGATGAACTGACCAAAAGCCCTATTCCACATCCCCCACACTGCTGCAAGGGAGGAAATAGAGAATTTGGGAGGAAAGTTGAGCCTGGGGAGAAGGGAGGAGCAGGAGGGAGGTGTTTTTAAGATTTGGTTTTATTTCTCATTATTCTACTCTAATTTGACTGGTAATAAATTAAACTAGTTTCCCCAACTCAAGTCTGTTTTTCCTGTGACGGTAATTGGTGAGTGATCTCTCCTCCTTATCTTGACCCATGAGCCCTTTACATTTTCTCTTCCTGTACAGCTGAGAAGGGCAATCATAGGGTGGCATTGGTGGGCACCTAGTGTCCAGCCAGGGCCAACCCACCACATCATCCTAGGTCTGCTAACCTGTAGGAGGTCAGGGGATGTTTTTTAAACAGTACCTACAGATATGGGGGAGAATGTAGTTGGTGTGAAGCATAGAAATAACTGCTGTGGGATTTCTTTCTGAGCATTATCAAAACCTGCCTAGAAATATTTTGTGTTGAGTATGCTCTTAAATGGTAGACCTGAGTTAATGAGTGAGGTTAGTAAATGTCTTGATATGCTGCTTTTGCTACTAAAGTGAATAATATAGTCATCAGCCTTCTCTGTGCCCAGGGAAGAAGTACTAGCATTAAGAAGACTGGGGGGATTTAATATTTCTAGAATGTGATATTCGTTCAAGCTCTTCAGAATGCTGTAACAGAAAAAAGTAGTCTGAAGTCAGGAGTGTGTTAAGTAAGGTATACAACGGCAATGTAAATCAAGGATGGTGGGGAGAAGGAAAACCGAAGGCTTTATTGCCTCCAGTCACAGGAAACAAGGGAGTGAAGCCTACCTAAACAAGGGCAGTCCCACTTGAGAAGGTGTTAAAAGGGATCATATCCTTTACTTTTTGTTTCTTTTGCTTTTGGGAACGGGATAACAGCATGAAAGGGCAGATGGTGGCAAGAATGGCCATCATCTTGGATAACAGAAGCACAGGAGGATTCCTTAATGTAATCTGACTGCTCAGCTTTTAAGCAATTGTAATAAACACAGTTTCAAAAGGAATATGGCAGATCTGTGTTGACCCCTACTGTGCAGTAATGCTGACTGTGGGGGATCTGACAAGCAGCAGTGAATTCTGCACTGCTGCGTCTGGCAGACTTTAAAGCCCAGCAGCTAAGAGGACTTAGCAAGCATCCAGGTATCTAACCTGTCAGTCCCACAATACCAAGAAGTAACAGGGTTTCACTGGACTATTTACATGTGCTGTTTTCAAAGCCAGTATCTCTGAGATTCAGCAGAGGCGAAAGAGTATTGCAGTGATGTGCAATAGTCCAAGTAGGTAATTGCCACTTATCAGTGAATGGGAGGGTCAATGGAAAGAAAAAATACATTATTTCATTGTTTAATCCCCAGTTCCACCTTCTTACCAGTACTGGAGGCAATTGGCAGAGCTGCTCTGACAGTAGAACTCCTTTTGTCAGAGCCAAAATGGTTTGTCATTAATTGCTCTTCCTTCACCCTCAGTGGAAATTATTTGGTCTTAAATACTTCTGTGTGAAATATTTAAGTAATGCTTGGAGCACTTTTATTCAATAATTCTTCATTTTGAGAAGTCATTTGAAATATTATGATCAAACATAATTGTCCAATACTCACTTTTGTATTTTTTATTGTTTGCCCTAGGATGAGTTGATACAGTATTTCATTTCATTTTGAATTTTGAAAAAAATTGTTTCATTTAAAATTTTAACTTGTTCTACCCCTGCTCACTTCCTTGCAATTTCCCTGTGTGCATCTGCTAACGCTAAGTGAATCTCATTATTTCTGATTTTAAACAAGATTTGTTTTCTGCTTTAGGTATCACTAGATACCAAGCTCTTTCTGCTCATCTAGAGGAAAAAACAGAATGTAATGATGGATAAGCTGTTAACTGCTTTGCTTCCCCCTCCCAATAATACTACTAAAATTTGCAAGCAGATTTTTCACTAGCTTCTGTATAAATTAGACCTCATATTGCTGGGATCAGTTTGGTTCCCCTTAATTTGATTTATTCTTTGAATTAGAGACAGATTGAAGTAGTGACAGCATAGTGGTTAAGGAGCATGGAAAAGGCTATGCCTGAAGTGGAGAACTCTGTTCTAGTAGGGTTGCTATTATTTGAACTATACTTTGCCCTTTAAAATAAGCCTGTTCAGTTAGACAAACACTCTTATTAAGACTTCTTATAAGCATAGTCATGAAGATACAAAATTGCCTCTGCCACTCAATGAAATTTTAGTAAAATTGATTATGTTGGAAGGTTCTTTAGTGTTAGAAACCATTTTCTTGTGCTGTGTTCTCTCAAATGGCAAACAGTCCCTTTTTTGGCTGTTGCTGATTTATGAAGTTTTATATGATGATTTCATTGACACTGAAATTGGCGTGTTCTATTAATTTTGACAGGATCTGAGCGGATGAATATTTGCAATTCACTGTGTTGTAGGCTAGGGCAGCACTGTCCAATATAGCCGAGGACTTAACTGTGGTAGTGCTTCAGAAAAAGTACATCTGAGAGCTCAGCAAGTAGTTTGTTTGGGTTTTGTTGGGTTTTTTTTGTTTTGTTTTGTTTTTTATACCCAAAAGAATTTTCATTGCCACGTGTCTATGAATAGAAAACTTTTACCTTGATTCCGAGGGTAAGTGCCTAAAAAAAGGGGGGGGGGGGGGGGC
>JAOEHX010011091.1:0-18530 GCA_025448015.1 Bolborhynchus lineola
CTCTCCAGGTTTCCTGCAGCCCCTTCAGGCACTGGAGCTGCTCTGAGGTCTCCCTTCAGGAGCCTTCTCCTCTCCAGAGCTGCTCCAGCCCTCGCAGCATCCCCATGGCCTCCTCTTGACTCGCTCCAGCAGCTCCATGTCCCTGTGGTGTTGGGGCCCTCAGAGCTGGATGCAGGACTCCAGGTGGGCTGAGGCGCTGGCACACAGTGAGTGCCGCGTAACTCGCTTCTTGTGTTGGAAGGAACAGAAGAGATACAGTGGTGATAGGGGATGACCCTCGGATCATTTCAAGTCCTGGAGCTTTAGAAATCATAAACCCAGTAGCTGTGGACTGCTGGTTTCTTGCACATTTTCCTTCCTCTCCTCCTGGCTGCCATCCAGGATGAGCAGCTTTGCACAGTGAATCTGTATGCAGCCTGAGTGCTATAGAAGGGATGTGTAGAGACTGACCCTTTCTGTTGTAAACTCCTTTCATTGAAGTTCACAGCTTCAAACCACTATATACAAATCAGTCTGAATCTGGAAGATGAGCAGAGGAGCCCTTGACCCTTAATCTGTGCCATTTGTAGAGTTTGTGCTGTTCTAATTGTGGGATTCTGCAGAACCACATTGTGAGTGCTAGGAAGAACAGATCGGTACAAGCAGAACAGGCTGATGCTGGAGGAGCAGCTTGTGCCAGAGGTCTGTGCTGTGTGCTGACAGCAGAGGACTCCTGCTTCTGGTCAGGACAGGCTGCACTGCAGTTGGCTTTGTGCTCTAAACCAGACAAGTTGTACCCTTCAGTCTGGGTCATGGGGGGGTTTCTTTTGTTTGGGGTATTTTTTGTGTGTGATTTTTGTGGGCTCTTTTTCTTTGGTTGGTTTCTTGATAATAGGATAGGTCTGAAAGGAGCATTGCGATCTGCCTGGAGCTCTGGGGTCAAGCTTCCACCTGGCCAAGGCTTGAGCTGCTGTGGCTGCTCCATGGGAATACTGCTCTGGAAAGCTATACATAGCAAAAATTCAGCCTATGTAGCGTTGCTGTGTGCAAGTAAGTTATGTGTCTCCTCTTTCCTCTTTGTGGCATTTGTTGGGACACAGCTACAGCGAGCAGCACTGGGACAGGTGCTGGTTGTTCCATGCTCAGGGTGGACCCTGGCTGCTGGCCTCCCATGAAGTGTGTGCTTCTGATCTTGCAGGAGTTGAGGAGTTAATCTGGACCATTGGAAGATTGATGTTTATACAAAGTGTAAAGCCAGTGACATTTACCAGGCACTTACTGGCAGAGTTGATTTGGAGTCAGTGGATGGGGTTTTATTTTTTAGCTGCCTTTGTTCTGCAGGGTTGCTAATATTCCCAAACGGAGTGTGCTTGTATCAGCAGCATCTGTGGTGCACAATCTGACTCATGTGCTCTTTGAGAGAGGATGACAAATGGAGAGTGGAGACAAACAACTCCCCAGGATCAGTGTGCATTGGGAGGGGGGAAGGAGAGAATTGTCATATTTTAAACATGTCCTAATTGCTGCCCTCATGTGGGGAAGTTTGGCCTTTTGCTTCTGAAGAGACCTCATCTCCTCAGTTCCTTGGATGCAGAGGAGGGAAAATGAGCATCTCTTATAAATGGATTGGAAAACTCTGCAGCTTCTCAGTTTCCCCTGAACTCTCGGAGCAGTGTGCCCCCAGCGCACCTCTGATGCCTTGGGTTTGATGGTTGAACCATCCCTATGCATGCACCCGGGGTGGTTTGTTGTTGAAGACATCCTGCAGATGCTTGTCTGATTCACAACACTAGATTCCAGTCCACTCCATTACAGCAGTGGCCTGTCCTGGTGCAGCCCCAGCAAAGGCATTGCATGTCCCTGGCAGCAGGACGGGGGAAACAGCCTGTGTTGGCTGCTGAAAGAGCTCAGTCACACTCTTTCCTTTGGCTAATAATAGCTCAGAAGTGTTTACCGCACTGTGCACTGGATTTTAACCTCATTTAGTTATCAGGTGAAATTTCAGAGGTCACTTGTCATAGTTAACAATGAAATGCAGCTTAGCGTGTTAGCCCTGATGAAGCCAGCGCTGCAAAGCTGTGCCTTACCCAGCTGAGGATAGAGGGGCAGGGAAAAGAAAACAAAGCCCTTTCCTAGGGTAACCTGAGCAAGTGCCTCTTTTGTCTCCCTTTTCCTTGTGCCTCCGGGTGGGAACAGAGGAGAGATTTGCTTATTGCTCTTGAGATCATTTTTGAAGAGGATTGGGGACCAGGTAGAGGAGTCTGCACGCAGATTTCATGCTGTGATGTGAGGCTGGGGGTATCTGTGGGTGCGAAGGTAGGTGAGGCAGTGCTTTGAAATGCTGTGCTTGAAAAGCAAAGTCCTAATTCTGGCGTTTGTTGAAAGGGGATTGCCTACAGTCATCCTTTTTAGGAATAGATGGTGTGAAATTAAGCTGCCTGATTTTCACTTTGATGTTCCTTTTAATTTTCACTAGAACATAAGCATTTTAACTTAATTTCCCCTCTGAAAAAATGCCTTTTTATTATTACCCTTTAGAAGAGATCCTTAACTGAGATTGAAATACAGTCTTCAAGAAATTGCACAACTTTGATCACTAAACTTAAAAGCTAGGGAGGAGATAGGATTAGTGCTATGACTTCTGTAGATACATATTTGTAGGCACTTTTGACTTGAACAGAAATTAAAGGGGGGAGTAAACATCTGTCCTTTGAGCTCTCCAGCTCAGGGTTTGGACACTTTTGGACCATGTTAAATTACTCCACATTTCCTCTAATCTCAACCCATCCTTAACTTCAGTCTGCTTAATGGTTTGGGATGCCTTGAGCTGTGACTCAGTTTGGATTCATCCACGAGATACCTGCTCAAGTGCAGCAGTGCTTTTGATCTGACATCGGTGGTGTACCTGCACAGCTTGAAGGGAGATGGAAATAGCTGCTGAGCAGAGTGGATGGAAGTTGAGCATGACCCACTGGTGTCTTCCAAACATCCATGGGTTTGCTGGACTCTTTCAGTGTCCTGTGTGCTGTGTGTAGCTTTCTCCTTGCAAAGCTCCATCAGAGGTTTAATTTAAGTTCTACTTTCATGATAGCCCTTCACTTAATACTGCTTTTAAGCTTTAAAGCTTTTAAGGCCAGGCCTTACTGGAGAAGCCTATGAGCCACACAGCCACAGGATTACCTGAGTGTGGGCATATGCACAAGGGTATTCAAACTTGGAGGCCTGCTTCTGCGCTGAGCACCGAGTCCTGAACTCCTTCCTGAAGGAAAAGGGAAGACCCCCCCCATCTGCTCATGGCTGGAAGTGTGGGTACCACTGCAGGCTGTTGCACCCTGCAGCACGCTTACTTCTCTGCCCGTGGTGCCCCAGGCTGCTCTTGCAGGAGTCCAGGGTAGCACAACCTCAGTAGAGAATTGGTTTATCTTGTTTGGGCACAGAACTTGTAGCTTAATTTGCCACATCTTGCTTAAAGCAGAGCCCTGAGAAGCTGGGTTTGTGTGCAAGAAACTTGCAAATAGCTTTGGACGGCTGCTGTCTTGCTTAAAGCAGAGCCCTGAGAAGCTGGGTTTGTGTGCAAGAAACTTGCAAATAGCTTTGGACGGCTGCTGTCCGTCAGATTTAAACCCTTAGAAAGCAGTGTCTGCTGCAGAGGTACTGCTGCAGTGGGTTAAAGCAGTTTAACCAGTCTGCACTCCTCCAGCACTTCCCAGGTGTCTTCAAGGAACTCAGGTTCTTGCATTCAGCACGTGCAGAGCTGGGTTTGCTGTGATCCGATGCTGCTTCCTTCCTGGCACTTTAAGGATGCATATTTGGATGGGACTAGATGCTAGGAGAGTGCAGCACAAGGACTTCTGTTGACTTGATGCTGCCGATGTATGGCCAGAGCAGTGCAAGGGGCAGCTGTATCATCACAGGCCATCCCCTAAGTGGTGGGGGTGGCTCAGATGGCTTTTATGGACTGTAGCAAGCCAAATCCTTGGTGGGAAGCTGTGTGGCACCTGAGCTCTGCCTCACTTCGATGGCCTCAGTGGTGGAGCTGTATTATCTCAGACACTTTTATCTGAAGCTCTAGGCTGTACAGGAACCAAGAGGTTCGCATGGAGCTGTTTGTTGCTTTTAACTTTGGGATGATGTTGCCTTCAAATGCACTTCCTCGGTTTCTATAGGTCTACTGACTTGGGTTTGTTTACTCCAGGAGGGTATTGGCTAAAAGCTGGTTGACTTTGCCACATTAATGTCTTGCAGTTTCTCTACTTGTAATTCCGAGCCAGATGTCACCGCACTTGTCCATTGCTCATGGATTTGAGCAGGTGTTTTCTCATCTTCCTATTGCTGTGAAATTGCTAACAGTTTTGGGTTGGCAGCCAGATCTTCATGTGGTACTGGTGGGAGTGAGGTGGTGGTATGCTGTTCTTCAGTGGTGCTCTTTGAGGACCAAGGGATTTTATGTCACAAGTGTGCAATGTTGGGTCAAAGTGGCTTTCAAGGTGGTGCTTACTCTGATGCACTGACTTGGAGGAGCAGTCAGGGCTGATGCTGGTGAAGTAGGTGACTGGAGGCAGGAACAGGAGAGTTTCAGGACTCCTGCAAAGCTGAGAGCCTGCTGTCCCATCCGAAGTGTCACCAACTGCTTCACAAGTTGTGGGGTATTAACCTGTTAACAGCACTGGTAGTTAATGGAGCGCTGATCTTCTGCTTCTCAATTTCTCTTGCCTTAAACAGCCTCTGGAAAACTTATCAACCAGTCATTTGAAGACACTCCTAACATGGTAGCAAATGCTGTGAAGGGAAGGCTCTGTCTTATTCCTACCATCTGTCTCGCCACACATGCCAGATGATGCAATGTGCTGTATGCCACATGAAAATAAACCCCTTTTATTTTTAACAAACTGCATTTAGGAGCACATTAGCAGAATATTTAGCCAATCCCTAAATTTGGGACTGATCTTACTTAATTCCTCAAGGCAACGCTAGCACACTGCATCCTTCAGCGCTGGAGCTGGCACCAAAGAGCTGCAAACTCCTACTCTGACATTAACAGAAATGAGCCTGTTCCACTGTAGTGCTCAGAGCTGGGCTGACTTACACTGATTCACTGGGTGTAAGCAGTGTTTGTCTCCAAGGGACGTGTGTGCACATGTGTGTGCGTGCTCACAAGGCTCAACTGTAGCGTGATCTGTAGGAGAAAGGGTGTTCAGAGCAGAGTCTGGGTGTGAGGCACCGAAGCTTTGGAGATTAAACTGGTAGAGGTGGAAGAGCTGGAGGTACCTGGCCAGCAGTTGGCACATCGAGTGCAGCTCAGCTCCTCTGAGCCCTGCAAGCTGTGGTTGGGTCACCGGAGTATCAGCTGTGGGTGGCAGCATGAGATGTGTCATGACTCTGAGTGCTCTAATGGGTGTTCTCTCTGCTTGCTTCTCCTGCCAGTGTTCCCTGTTGTCCTGTAGTTATTGCCTTTGTTCTCTTGTGGCCAGGCTGGTCATGCTGCAGCTGGGCTGGTCCATGTGTACTGACCGCAGAGGTATGTGTCACGAGTCCCTCTTTAGATCTGTGCATGAACTCGGAGTGTTCCCAGGGCAGGCTGGGGGCTGTTTGCAAGCAGCAGATCTGCTGCTGTCAGACACATGAAGCTGTCAGGTCTCAGCCATGGCCAGCAAACACACTAGCTCTGGGCGTGCAAGCTGGCAGTAACCGTGGGTCTCACTGCTAGAGCACTTTGAGTTACTTTAAAGCTCTGCTGAAGGGTGCTTGAGCCACAGATGTGCTGCCTTAACCCCTGATGGTCTTCAGGAGAAGTCACTTCACCAGTCTCCAGCCTGCTCCAGACTGTCTTTTTAGTCCCTCTTTCTTGGCTCAGAAGCAAGCCAGGACCTCATGCGTGGGGCATTGCAGCCAAAACCAAGCTTGCTGCAGAGTAGGAGAAGGTTTGCAGGGCCAAGTGTCCCAACAGGCTGTTTTTGAGCCGTAGGATCAAGTGATATCAAAGCAGCTTGTGGTCACGCCACCAAACCCAGCTAGGCATTTTCACATGATGATAGATCCTGCCCTTCTTCCTTTTATTTTTAGTATAGGAGACTCCAAGTAGATGCAGCACTATTTAATTGATCTTAGTGTGAACGTGCAGCTTCAGGCAAATAGCAGGAGTCATTTGAGGCTCTTGTATAGCACAAGGACTTTCTCTTTTACTTCAGCTAGCTGCTAGGAATAACCTTTGCCTGTCACCGATGAGGCAGCGCGGGCCTGTGCATCATGTTTCTTAATTCCTGCTTTTTTTCACTGGAAGTCCTTTGGGAATGTTGTGCATGGTGGAACAAGAACTGCGGGATCTTCAGGGCTTTCTCTTGGCTTTTCCAGGATGAGCCTGAGTCAAACTGAATCTCCTCAATGATAACATCAGGATTGTGTCTGCAGGTGGATTGAGTTGTGTTCCGCTTGTGTGTGGTGCTGATGGAGTTAGCTGTCACTGTGCTTGGGAAAGGCTTGGTGTGCCCCACGGTAACCTGCTGCATCGACTTGAAAACCTGCTTGGAAAAGAGCCCTTCTGCAGTAAGCTTTAGGTCTGGGTCCTTTTGGATATAGCTAGATTAGTGCCAGACTTGGAACACGTTGAAGAGTGGGAAGTGAGGACAAAGCCTGTTTTTTTAACTCCTTGGAATCTGAGGAATTGACAAATAGCTCTCATAGCAAACCAGGGCTGCTAGAAACTGCACTTCTTGCTTAGTTAAGACCTGTCTCTTTTCATACATCTAAATTAAGCTGTGCAGACAGTCAGGAGCCAGTTGCAAAACAAGCCCAAAACATGTAGTTAATGGTCATGTATTAAAATGCAATTGCAGGAAAGCCTGGTGTTGCAGCATAAATGTGGCTCCTGTCATTGTGCCTGCTTGGCTTACTCTGATTTCTAACTGTGGGGCTTTTTATGGTGCCTGAGCTACAGCAGGAGAGTTGTGGCATTAGGACAGCCTCTCCTGATGTCTCTGAGAGAGATGAAATGAGACTAGTTGCATCCCCATTTCAAGCTCTGGCAGGGACATCCTTGGTCCCCCTGGGCAGGAGCAGCCTGGCAGCATGTTTCCTCCTCCCAGCCCTGCCATGGGACAGCTCCAGACTTTGCCGTGTTACCTCCACACCTCACAAAGAGCTGCCTGTGAGTGAGCGTCTGACTCAGCTTTGTCCTTTTACTGGAGTGAAAAGCGGTGTCTCTCTGTGGTTTGTGTTCCTCCCCCTCCTCTGGCTGAGCCCGCAGCGCTGCGGAGGGGAGCGGTACACGGCTGCATTGGCAGGGAGATGCTGTAGGAGGGTTCCCCGACCCTGGAGCCTCTGCAGTGATGCAGCCCATTGACGTACTTTGTCCTGCATCAAAGCGACGGTGGCCGGGCTGCCTCGCTGAGCCTGGCTTAGTTTTTTGGGTGTTTAATATTAAAGCACAAAGCTGCACGGTAACCACATGTGTTTTTGTTCTTTGAAGTGGTGCTGGCTGAGTGCCTGAAAAACATTCTCCAGTGGTGGTGGAAAACAATCCCATTATGTTGTACAAATAGTTTTGTTTTACTTCACCCCTTCCTTTCAGAAGCGTGGCAGTAGTTCTCTGGAGCCTGGATATTACGTTGCTGGCAGAGGCTGACCTATAGCTGACTGCGAACAGGGCTTGCATTAGATGCTGAAGAAATTAAACTTGCCATTTAGGTGGCTGGATTTGTGGCTGTCTTTCCACATTGTACAATACGTGTTCCTAATCTTGTTCAGTGTCTAGCTCTTGACAAGCTAAGAGCTGAATGAGTAGCCTGGAGTTTTAAGCTTGGTGCTTCAGTCTGGAGGTTTTTAAGTAGCTTGAGTGTATTCATAGAGTAGGGTTGGAAGGGACCTTAAGATCAATATTGCTGCTGACCTGAATGCAGCAGGGTTTAAGGTGAAAAATACAATGAAATGAGTCGGGTTGTATTTTCAGAATTAACATCTAGTTCCTGAGCAAGAAGTACTGGACTAACCGTTGTTATCGGAACAGGCAAGGAGGAGGGGAGATAGGATCAGCTGTAGGAGCTGACAGTGTGTGGCTCTAATAGCATCTGTATGCAGTCTCTTTTAAATGCACTGGTGATGTGTTCCTCATAACCTCAGCTGCTGAATGAAGGTGTTAATTAGCCAGGGATTAACAGCTGTGCTTTATGTATTGCAGTACCAGGTATACACACCTCAGATGGGTCTCTTCTGTGATTTTTATCCAGGCTTGGTCACTAAAAGGCAGTGTTTCAGTGATAAAGCAGCCTTCTGTAGTTGGGTCGTAGTGGCACAGCTGGGCAGGGTAGAAATATTTTGTCCTTTTTCTAGCAAATGCAATTAGTATTAAATTGCAGGAATACAGATTGGGATTTAAGGGCCCACAGCTAGGCTGCACGTGGCTTCTGAGTCATTTTAAAGGTAAAATGGGTTTTTTTTAAACATGAAGGTCAGTAGAAATCTTTCCATGAAACTTTTGATATCAGTGGTCATTCAGTCTTCTTAATTTACTAAGTAACTAAATAATACCACCAAAATCAAGTTCATTCAGTGGAAGATACCAATCAGGGATGTAAAGATGCACTCTGCTTCGTTTCTTGGATGTTGGGTCTGGGCATGGGTTCTGATGTATTATTTCATGCAGGGGTGCAGCAGGGTGCTGAAAGGGTTTCTGCAGCCAAAAGCCCAGCCACAGAGGACTTAATGTCAGCATGGGGACTTGTGTATCGGTGTAATTTGCTTTGGAAACTGGTAGAATTCCACTCATCCCTCTCTAAGGGAGCTTATCATGGGATGTGAATTTCCTGTTGCCTGTCCCCTACTGCTGAATGCAGTAAGATGGGCAGCCAGAAAATCACGGTGGTTCCTGTATCAGTGCCTGTCATTTGTTCCAGTTTGGGTGAACTTGCTGCTGCACAGAGGTTATGGTTTTCCAGCTTTCCCCTTGCTGTCAACTCTGTTTTGATATTTAGAGCTGAATCGTACAAATAGGTCTTTTTGAAATATATGAGCATAATATAAACTATATGAGCACGTGTAAATGTGCTGAGGTATGTGAAGGGCAGGGTGCTGATAAGCAGATGTTTGTGTGATTCCTTTTTAACCTCAAATTCAGTACAGTCGCATCCAGAGTCTGTCAAAAGCACACAAGGCCCAAGTGAATTGTTGTGCTCACTGTTGTAGCTATGAGCTCAATTTGTTCTTTCTCCCTTTTATTATAGAAGCATAGAATAATTCAAGTTGGAAAGGACCTTTAGATTATCCAGTTCCAACCCCCTGTCGTGGGCAAGGACACCTCACACTGGAGCAAGGTGCCCCAAGCCCCTGTGTCCATCCTGGCCTTGAGCACTGCAGGGATGGGGCAGCCACAGCTTCTCCGGGCACCCTGTGCCAGCGCCTCAGCACCCTCACAGGGAAGAGCTTCTGCCTTAGATCTAACCTGAACTAGCCCTGTTTCAGTTGGAACCCATCACCCCATGTCCTATCACTGCAGTCCCAGATGAAGAGCCCCTCTCCTAGCATCCTTGTACCCCCTTCAGACGCTGGAAGCTGCTCTGAGGTCTCCCTGCAGCTTCTCCAGGCTGAGACAAGGGATTTCTGCAGCAGCGGCCTCCCCTAGGAATGCTGGCTATGTGAAAAATGCCCTGTCCTGTAGTGCTGCTGCTCTCCCTTATCTGCCAGTGCCTCACTGCCCACACCAGGGCATGGGCTCTGCTCCCCACACAGATCCCCTCCTGTCCTGGGAAGTGTCACCGCTACCGCTGGTGTTCAACACGGTGCCGGTCAGTGCCAGCGTGAGTAGGGTTGCATAAAGCCACTGTTCCCAGGAGGGTCACTGGTTTCCCCAGCCAGCCCCAGTGCCACTGGGTGCCTTTTGGCATGCTGAGTGTGCAGGACAGCCACTGGCCTGAGGGTAGAGATCACCGCTTGTTGTAAGCCTCCCCCATGCCTGGTATCACAGATGATGGGGTTTTGTTCCATCATTGCAAAGAGGCTGCATGTGTTAAATAGGATTTTTCCCATCTCTTTGTGTTGAATGTTTATGTTTATTCTTTCTTCTGTATTCCCAGGAACATTGCAGGAGTAGTGGAAAATGGTATATATGTCTCGTGGCCATTTAAGGCCATTTTGTCATGGAAAAATCAAGAAGTGATACTGGATTAAGGTTTTATTTCTTGTCAGTGTTGTCCACAAAAGCAGCTTTGGTCACTTGCACTCTTCCAGCTTTGGGCTGTCTCTACCCTCTGGCGTTGGATTGAGCTTCACATCCATTGTGTGCCAGTTTGAATCAATCCATTTTGAAATGAGGGGAGCTTGTCCTGATGCGCAGCCTCAGCATTGCCAGGTAGATGGAGGCAGTAATGCCATAAGCTGGGGGCCAGGCCACTGCATTGGGTTTTATTGTAGCTGATGCTGCAGTTGACAAGTGTGTGGACTTGCAGGCCTGCACCAGCACATCTCCCCATCTGGAGGGAGAGCTTGCTCTGGAATAGAAGCACCTTACACTGATTTCAATTAAATCCAGCTATAGCTGGGCATTTTGTTCTAGTTTTAAATGGGAAGACTGGGCTGACTGCTCCTTTTTCTTAATTGCCATTGCTGTCAGTCATCACTCCCACAGACGATTGATGGTGTGAGATCTGCTAGTTGCTTCTAGCATGAGGGTAGTGTAAGTCTCTCACTGACTTTTTTTAGGCTCATCTGGTCTTAACTTTGCATGGAAATGTTTTAGGAGCCCTTCCTGTTTAAACTGTCTAATGACTTAAAAAGAAATAGAAGCAAGAAGCCTCAGACAGCTACAGAAGGCAACTTTTAACCAGTTTTTGCTCTGTCTGCAAGGGGTTTGGGCCATCTCTTTTCCCCACAAACATGCCTCTTGAATGCACATTAAAAGTAGATGCATTTGGAGGCTATTTGCAGTGAGTCCATGTATAGATAAGAGTGAACACTTCCGGAGCTGGCTAGTGCTGTCCCTGTGAAAGGCTGGTCCTCCAGAGATGGGCTCTTCCCTCCGCAGGAGCTGTGGGGCTGATGCCCACTGGCTCAGACCTACTGAGATGCTGTTGGTTTGTGCACTGCTTGCTGTGCAAAAGGAAAGCTTCTCACCCTTCTCTTTCTTTCTGTTTCAAGTTCGCTGCCAGGCACATCATTCACTTGGCAAGTGAATTCATGCAGCAGTGGGGGGCTAAGGTAACCACAGGGCTGTGTTCCTTGTCCAGTGTGAATTAAAACTGGGGACCAAAAGGGCCATTGGGTAATCCTCAGGATTTTGGTAGAGGATTGACTTTGCAGTGCCCTCGGATCTGGAGGTGCAGGTGAGCGGCCAGCGATGCTCAGGTATGTACAGTGCAAGCAGAGAAGGATAGCGCCTGCGTAATAGCAGTTGCTTAATGCTGTGAATTCCGGGGTGTTGGAGTGTTTTATCTTGGGGTTTTTCTAACCTGCTGTATGTGTTTTTCTAAATATGAGCACCAGCCCTACGGAAAATAGTCAGGGAGCCAAAGGTCACCCATTACCTGAAGGCAGATCCTTCACGTGCCTTCTGGTGCAACCCTTTCACACGATGTGCAAGTTCCTTTTTTAGCCTCTCTGCTTTATTTCCAGCCCCAGCCTTTCCCCGGCAGTTCCCAGTCCCAGCCCTGAGCTCATTGCTGAACCACTGCCAGCCCAACATGATTTTTCTTCCTGTAAAAGAGACAAAAGAACACGACCTGCTTCCTCTCCCTGCCTGCCCAGCGGATTCCAGCGCTGATGTAGGAGTTGTTCCTTGTTGCAAACCCTCACATGATGTTGCAGTCATCAGTATTACCAAAAGACCCGGGTTTGCATGCAAACAGCCACACAGGCGCTGCAGTCACATGGAGATACTGGCCTTTTAGAGTCATTGCTTTGGTGGTTGAAACAAGTGCAAATATAGTCATCAAGCTGCGTCCTCATTCGCATTTGGAAGCAAACTTCTTGGGTTTTGCTTGCTTGCCTGCAGCTGATTTAGGGAAGGAGAGTGAGCCCTCATCTATGACCTATTGTGAGTTTCTCCCAAGCCCTCTGTATCTACATCAGTAATGAAAACAAGATGACTAGAGAAAGTCATAGGACTCCTCTCGTAGCAGTGTGTTTTGTGGGTGTATGAAGAAAGCAGTTCTATTGACGCTCATGTGATGTCTCTGCTGCAAAAGGTCACTCACATTTCTAGTGAAATGAGAAGGAACTGGCCCCCAAATACAAATGAGTCCCCTGCAGGCAGTAGCTGCAGTGAATAAGCATCCCTGAGCAGTTGAGCTCACTAGCAAGTGCCACACCAGCCCAGCTTCAGAGCACCTTGAGCTGTGAATCAGTTTTGAAGCACGTAGTTGAAGATGGTTTGGAGGCTTTGCTTCACACTGAGCTCTAGGCAGTGATTCAAGAGTACCGGTGTGGAATTAGGCTCTGAATTTTCCCTGTGCAGACGAGGTGCCTGCTGCATGGAGAAGATTCTGGCTGTTGGTTTCAGAGGCTTCATTAGCAGCGGGGGTCAGAGGATTTGGGGGTTGTATTGGTAAAAAAGATGTATGTGTTTAGTGTAGCCCACACCCAGACATGACAGGCTCAAACCTCGCAGCTGTGGTGTGCTGCTGGATAGATGCTGAAATGCAGTGCTCTGCTGTTCAGTACCAGGCTAAAGCCACAATTCAGTGCTCAAGATGAGTCTTCCATTCCATGAGGATGTGCCTGTTTGCTTTAGCTCAGCCCCACGGTGTGTTTGGGGTCCCAGCAGTTCCAGGGTCATAGCTGTTGCTTTACTTCATCCTGAATCGCTTTCCTCCGTGGTCATAGCTGCGAGTAGCTCTCTGTAAGCAGGTGGTTCCTGCTCCTGTTTGTTTCAATTCAGGGTCACTGAAGGACTCTCAGGGGTTAGGCTAGTGGAAGCAGCTCGTTTCTTCCTGCTTGAGGTCTGTAGTCAGTGTCTGGACATATTGCCCATGGCTGTCGAGTCAATGTGTTACTTAATCTGTGTTGCTAAAGAGAGCTCAGTATTGCAGCAGCCTGTCTAGGCGCTGTGTTTTTCAGTGCATGGTTGCCTTGATGCATTGATGGCACCATTACGGCTAGAGAGGGGTTTGCATTCAGTGTCTTCCCCTTGAAACACCCATTGCTCCATTCCACTGCTTACAAGTTTGCATCTTTCAGATGACCCATGGGAGAAGGAGGGAGTGTTTCATCCTTGAGTTTCGCACACGTTGGAAAGGCGTTGCAGGCTCTCACTGCATCTATGGGGGTTTTTCACTGACTCAAGATGCAACTGCTACAAACCAAATTTAGGATTTAAAAGCTATACTGTGCTATTTTGCTGCTCATATCTTTACCCCTACGAGTATTTGCAACAAGCAACCTCACCCACAGCTTTGAAGACTCTTCACTACAGTAGTAGAAAGCATTTGCAAGCAAGTTGTGACCCAGATGTGCCCATAGCAGATGCACTGAGTAAAGAGGTTTCCGTGTGGCTGCTCCTTGGTGGTAATTGCGGTTCAAAGCAAAGCAGCATGAGCAGCTCATGCTAAGGATGTCATTTATGAACCTGGAAAACCAGCTCTACTGTGTTCTTGACCGAGTAAGAAACATCAGTTGATGCTTCAAGCTCTGCTAGTTGAAATGTGCTACAAGTTCTGCTGAGAAATGGACTTTAAAGGCCTCTAGGGTTTATGAAAAGGGCTTTAAAGGCCTCTTTCTGTCTGGGTGCTGTGAGATAGAGCAACTGGGAATTTAGCACAGAAATACACAGTTCTGTTTTAATCAACTGGGTAGTTGATTCTCCTTGCTCTGCAGACCAGAGTTAGCAGTTCCTAATATCCTTTAGACCATTCTTATTTTCACTTAAGGTAAAGATATAATGATGTTTTGAAATGAGGTGGACTGAAAACGATTTCTACATGCAGTGATTGTGCAAACACCATCTGGCCCTTAGGACCAACCTTGTAGTCACTACTGATTGTGGCAAACACCACCAGCAGCAACCAAGTATTGTGAATCCTCTGGGTTTGATAATGTGGCTTCAAAAAGGCTTTCTGAATATACAGAGTGTAAAGCAATGCTCTGACAGCTGAAAAGATACTGTGATTTATGTGCTTTATTTGGAAGCTGCTTTATGTCAGCAGTAGCCAACCCTGTATCCGCCTCTTAAGTCACACAGAGCAGGCTGAAATGCTTTTGGCTACCATTCCTCAAGAGGCTTCCTCATGGCTCTGTGCTGCACCAAGGCTCACCAAGGAGCGGGTCAGCATTTTTCTTGTTTGCTCAGCATCAGCTGAATGCTGCTTCCCAGTACTGTGCAGCTTGTCTGGAGAACAGGCATACAAACAGGATTACTTACCTTATTGCTTATTGCGTAGGCTGGGGGGATTAATTCCCCCAACATGAGCACCTGTGTTGCTTATTTGTTTGGTTTTTGACGTTGCAGGTGGTGGGCTGAAGGGGGAGGCTTGGAATCACAGAATGGTTTGGGCTGGAAGGGACTTGAAGATCATCCAGTTCCAAGCTGCTGCCGTGGGCAGGGACACCTCACGCTAGACCATGTTGCCCAAGGCTCTGTCCATCCTGGCCTGGAGTTCACCCTGAACTCCTTGGCTTCAATTCATGTAAAGCCTAGAAGGAAAGACATCAGCCTTGGATTCTGGTCTGAAGGTCAATAATGAAGAGTGATGCTGGAGCACATGGCCCAAGTTCCTCAGTGTGGGGTATCTTCTCCTAAAGCATCAGATGACCTCATCTAAGCCTCCCAGATGACTGCCTCTGCAGTGACACCAGGGGTAACCAGAACGGCTTCAGACCACGCTGTCTTCAGCTCAGCCTGCAGAGTAGTAACATAACATCTCTGTGTGTGCATGTAGAAGTCATAAAAGGTTAAATTACAGTGAATTCTGCCTTCTGCTTCCAGGCTGATTCACACGTGTGGGACCAGATGTCTGGTCTCTATCTGCCCCCTCCTCGCTGGCTCTTAACTGCAGTGTTGTGTCAGTGCTGGTTCCAGGGGCAAACACCTTCTGTGGCAGCTCGAGGGATGGCTCATGGGGTTATCCAGCTGGATCCTGCTGAGGCTGAAAGTGGCGCTGCGGAAAGCAAGGAAACAGGGTAAACTGCTGCTTGCTTTAACAGTGGTTGGAAGGCTATATTTAGCTTCTTTGAAATGCTATTTGAATGCACATAGGGATAATGGCTACAGTAAACGTAATGAAGAAACCCTGTTTCTTTTTCCATAACACAAGAAAAGGTAGCTGAGAGGCATATTGTGCTGGGAAGGTTCATAAGTGCCATGTTAGCCTGATTATTTAGCAGTTCCCTATCTTCCCAAGCAGCGTGGAGCAAGTTAGGCCGAGCCATACAATGACGATATTGTAGCTTGTGGTTCTGATGTAATTCCCACCAAATACTCTTTCCACAATGAAAACATGAAGTTAGTTGAAACCAACCTCCCTGCCCTTTTCATCCCCTGCAGACAGCGCTGTGGGAAGTGCCATAAACATGCTCTGCTGGGCTTGCTCAGCACAACAGCTCTCTGAAGCCCTGCAAAAGTCCCAGTATCTTCTACTGAATAGAGACTATAATTGGCACAATGCTCCTAAGGCTGGTCCTCCCAGGGTTTACTTTGGATCCCTGTGTTAGGGATCTCTTGTAATCTTCATTGAATTCCATATGGCTAACTTTGCTGCTAAACATGTGATCCTTTTGTGGGGAGGAGAAAAATGAGTGTGAGATAATCAAACCTAAAAACATTCTGCTCCCATACTGCAAGCAGGGGGGTGCCTTTGAATCTGAATGCTCATGTGGCACAGGAAGGTATTGGCTGTTTCAAAGTCTCAGGAAAGAGACCTATTCCTCTGATAAGATGGTATTTTAAAAGACAGCATTTTATCTGTGCGTTACGATTGCTTCAGTGTAGATATGCCAGGGACTTGTTTCTTTTCATAGCCTTGCATTACTGATGGGGAACTTCTCTGCTGCTTTCTCTACCAAAGCAGCTCCACCAGCTGATTCAAACCCATGCCCTCATCTTTGTTTTCTTTCCCTTTCCCTTGTAAAACACTTTGGTGTCTCCTTTTACCAACAGAAGGCTGGGTTTGAGGCTCCCAGGTAGAAAGTGGAGGCTCACTCTTTCAACTGTCCTGGAAAACTTGAGCTGGGGCAGCAATAAAGGTAGCATTTAAAAGAGCAAACTGTGTGGACACAAGCACTAGTGACCAAATGGCCTCTGCTTTAAAACAGAGTGGGGTTTTTGGGTGGCTGACAGTTCTTCTCCCTTGCAGTGCTGAAGTCTTTGGTGCGCAGGTCCTCTTTGCTTACAGCTGAAGATGAGAGCATTGCATCTGCACAGTGGTTTTGGTTGGGGCAAGGGGGATGTGGCTGCTTTAGGCTGAGGGTTTTCCCTCGTTGGGCATTTGCTTGTCTATAGAAAGCTCAAGTTGCTTTAAAAACCTTTCCAGCCACTCAGCACCCAAGGAGCAGAGGGAAATGCCAGGCTGGCTGGGGGCTGCTCGCTCAGCACTGTCATGGCTGATGCCCTTCAGTCTGCTGATCTCAGGATGAAGTAACTTTGCCCATGGGACCAATAAATTCCTGTGCCCTCATGGTGCGCTCTTTCTACGCTCAGTAAGGAGGGGAATAGAGCACTGTGCCGTGGTAGAACTTCCCCTGCCTCTTTTAAATCTCTTGAGTGCTGATGCTTGCAGCATTTCCCAGCTCAGATCTCAGGAGTTATGGGAAATTCTCAGGAAGCTTTGTGATACTCAGCCTAAACTTCCCTTTCTTTTATCTCCTTCTATAACTTAATACTCCTGTGCCATGGCGCAGCCCAGCTTCCTGCTTAGTCTTTATACCCTCCTGTTGAATGTGGAGCTGCTATCAAACCCTCCCAGACGAGGACAAGCTCTGCAGTGGTCTAGCCAGGATATACACATTTAGTTCTCAATCTACCCACTGCAATCGCTAAGTGGGTACCTCTCTGTTTTCAGGCCATAATTGAAGACACAAGCCTTTGTGTCTTCAATTGTGCTTATAGTCAGGGCAATGTAGGACTCGAGGACCTGAGAAGTAGGAGAGGAAACTGCAGGGGACTGGAAAGGAACCAATTCAAAGCACGAACCTGTAGTGCTGTGCCAGGAGGTGAGGTTTTGGGGTGCAGCACTGGCTCCTGTCAGAGTGAGCTGCAGTTTTTCCTCTGCCAAAGCCCTGGAGCTGCTCGTGCACAGATCACTGAACCCGGTGTTGGAGCTTGTGCTGCTTTTCTGTGTTTGTCCTGCCTAAATTGCTGCTGGTGCTGGTGCTGGCCGAGAGCTCGAGCTTTCACAGCCGCCCCGGAGCAGGCAGGGAATGAGCAGCTCCTGTGGAACCCTGTGGCCTGATTCTCCTAACAGCACTGGTGTGGGCGCTGTTAGGGCTCAGTGCTTGTGTGCTGGTTTTCCCCTCTGAGTGCACTGACCAGAAGTGTGGGATGGATGATGTGCAAACAGACTTTGCAGTGCAAGTTTTGATTTATTTGCTTGCGCTCAGTACCAGCCCTTAAGCGCCTGCACTAAAGCCCAGCTTTAGTTCCTAGTTTAAATTATATAGTGGAGCATTTATTGCTTATCTGGCCACCTGTATGTACTACTGCAGTGGACTAATAGATGGGCCCAGTTGTGGCTCCAGACCTTCAGGAGGATAGCCAGATCCCTCCAGGGTCCCTGCTGCTTGGCCACAGGCTGGTGTGGTTGCTGTTGGAGCTGCTTCTGCGCACTATGAATGCATCTTGCAGCTCCCCCTGCCCCAAGCCAAGGAGAAAATGGCCTTGCCTTTCAAAGCCGGTGCCCAGCTGGTTGTGGTACAGCTCCTGGGTGATGGCTCCAGGTAACAACTGATGGAAATGCCTTCACACTCTGTAGTCTAAAGTTGGAATGTGCCACAGTGACTCAGGATGCAGGATCTGCAGCACTGGGGTGGTGGTTGCATGTAATTGCCATGGCAGTCCTGGCACAGGTCTCTACCCGGCTGGCACCAAAGCTACTGCAGATAAACTGGAGGAGTTTCAAGCCAGACCTAATACAAAAGTGTGAGTTAACTGCGGGGGGGCTTCTGCTCCCCTGGACATAAGGTCTCTTGACTGTTCGGCAGCTTTGCTGGCACATGTGTCCTGCAGGATTTCACGCTCTCTCAGCCAGGTAATCACTGCCTTTAATGGGAAGGAAATGGAGCTACACATCTCCAGGGATGTTTTCTCCTTCCAAAATCCTTGGACAGTTTGAAACGAGAGCAGCTCAAGAAACACTTGAGCAATTACTGGATTTTATGGTAAAGAGACAACTGTATGTGAGGCACATGCCCCCTTTCCTGTGGCTGTACTGCGAGCTAGTTGCTGTTAACTTGTGACATGCATATAGAATCTTTAGGGTTGGAAAGGACCTTAAGCTCATCCAGTTCCAACCCCCCTGCCATGGGCAGGGGCACCTCACACTAAGCCATGGCACCCAAGGTTCTGTGCAACCCGGCCTTGAACACCGCCAGGGATGGAGCATTCACAACTTCCCTGGGCAACCCATTCCAGTGCCTCA
>JAOEHX010011096.1:0-24123 GCA_025448015.1 Bolborhynchus lineola
CAATACTCCAAGTGAGGTCTCACAAGAGCAGAGTAGAGGGGCAGGATCACCTCCCTCAACCTGCTGGTCACGCTCCTCTTGATGCAGCCCAGGATATGGTTTGCTTTCTGGGCTGCGAGTGCACGCTGCCCCTCATTTTAAGTTTCTCATCAACCGATACACTGAAGCCCTTCTCCGCAGGGCTGCTGTGTATAATATAATAAATATAATAAATATAATTCAATTTAGTTTAATTTAATATAATTAATATAATAATATATGATAGTATGATATTATACATCACATATCATATTGTATCATACATATATCATGGAATCATAGATATAAATTAAATTGGAGTTAGGTACTTTATCATTAAAATTTGTATGTGAAAGAAACCTTCAAAGTTCGTGACTTTGCTCTTTTTTTTTTCTGGAGAAGATTAGGTTCATTATTGTGAGCATCTATTTTACATTTTTTCTCCTCAAGAACATGGATGTGGAACTATCAGTTAAGTTTTAAAGCACAAATATTTTTAAGGCCAACGAAATTAATGTTTTGGAGATTACTTTTGGAATGGCTCTTGAGTTATGACAAGCTCTTTCTGAAAGCTCTGGCAAGCAGCCTCACACATTTTCTTGTTAAGGTGGTTTATGATTACAGCCCTGTGTGTAAATGAAATGAAAAAGGTGACAATTTTCATGGGCTAGAGACAGTGAAAATAATCAAGGTTCTCTGTAGTCTGCCAAGATAAATACATAGGTAAGAGAACTATTAAACTGCACATTTTCACTATTAACAGCTATTTGGCATTTTTAAGCAATAGAAGATAAATGGAAAGAGGAATCTGTGGTGTTCTTCACCATAAGTTAGGAAATAATAATAGAAGTTTTTCATATCTCCTGTCTGATGTGTTTATAATAATATTCACCTACTACCTAGCATGCTTTTCATCAGTGAACTTCAAAGTATTTTTCAAAACAGGCAATCTTTATAAAGGTTTCAAAAAATTCCATCTAAAATATGTTTTCATCAGGTTTTGCATAAGAAGGAAAAATAAAACCATTTTATTTCCAGCAATTTTCCCACACTTTCAAGTAGGCTTTTCACAGACAGTATAAACTGCATGTCAATTTTATACCTTGTGATGTTTTGTGTTGGCACAGACATCTCAATTGCCTGAAAGACAGAGAAGCAATTGGCAGTTTATTTACTATTACTTTAAAATTGAGCTTTATCCAACAACATTATATGGAAATAACTTGGTTTTGAAGTGATCAAGATATGGTTATAATTAGGGGCTTTACATGTGTAAGCATTCTCTGGCTGCAAAAGACCATGATTAATGTAACGAAAGATAAGAGGACCATGCTCAGGTACCAAAAATGCTTAGAGAGGATAAAGAAAGGTCACTATTAGATCCCATGGGTAAAAGCAGATTAAGATTTTTAAAGTATGCTGTTGAAGAAGCAAAATCACCTCACTTCTCAGATGCTCTTGTAGCTCCCAATGCATGAGCAGTTCTAGTGATTGGATTATCCTGCAATCTGTGAAACGCTGTTTCTTTATTTAGAGTGTGAATATTTTATTATTCTATGTCAGGGAGCTGAAAGTTGAAAAAAACCCAAATGGAGCCACTCACTATGGTCAGAATGCTTTCTCACTGACCAATCTGACAGCTGAAAAGAACTGTTGGCAAGCAAGAAGGAGGAGCAAAAATATACCTTTTTGAAAAAGAGAAAGGTTTTCAATGCATAAAAGAGATTTTTGTGTGTGATATGGATGCAGAATGCAGTGTTTGATGACTCCAGAGGTGCCCTCTCCTCCTAAGATGTGTGGCACTGTCTTTTATACTTGTCCTAATGGAGTAAAGGACTATATTTCTGCTGAGTTCTTGCACTGCAGAGAGGAGACGTGTGTAATGATGGTGGCTTCACTGCTGACTGTGTGCTGCTAATAGGAACTGACCTGGAGTCTCCATATTCATTTCACAAAGGTCAGTGAACAGATATCATAGCAATACATCTTTCAAGCCGGAGGGATGTGATTCAATATTGTATCATTTTAAGTTTAGGTCAATTTAACTTCTCTGAAACCAAGCTGACACTGAAATCAGTTAGAAATGGCATAAAACTGGAAGAAAGTAGGGCTGAGTCATACCTCCTTATTTTCACATATAGGAGCCAAGTTTTACACTGGCTTCAGCATGAAGCCAGAATAAATGGGGAGATACGGAGTGGATTTGATGACTTCTCTGAACCTGTACCTCAGGAGGCATGAATCCATGCAAACCAAAACCAAAATGCAGTGCATACACATATCCCACTAAACAGAACTCTCTGATCACACGAAGCTTAAGCTGCTAAGTCATATTCATTTGACACCTTTTCCTTCATGAACTGTTCACAAAAATCTGCATGTAGTTCAGTAACCCTTGCAGGGAAGAAAGTCTTTGTGGAGAGAACATATCTGCTGGTATATACACCAGGTAAAGAGAAAACAAATACAAACAACATATCCCAAAAACAAAAGCAGTATTCTCTTCACCTACTCATGATTTTAAAAATTGATCAGGCAACTGCACACCTGCAAGCCTGAACTCCTGCAGATTGTTGTCTGTCTGAATTAGTGGTAAAATCTTCAGACTCTGCATTGGATTCGTATGTTTATTGATGTGCCGTCAAGCATGGCATTTCTTTGCGATAGAGCCTGCAGGTCTTAATCCCTCATCAGTCATACAAGTACTGTATTGGGCTCAATACTAGTAAGTACTGAGTCAATATCCATCTATGAGTACTGCAGTATTACCACATTACTTGGAGAGTGACGAAATTACAAACCTGCTTTTTTACTCTTCTGAAATGCAGCTAGGTCCTGGTCTTAAAGCACTGCAATAAAAGAGTGTAAGTGTTGGCATGATATACCATACACTCAGCCAATTTGTGAACTCTAAGTGTGTTTTAAAGATTATGCACTACTTCTATCCAACTGCAGTAAATCTGGATCAATAAAAGTAGAAGCCCTCAATGTTTTTTGTGGAAAAGAAAGCAACACATTTTCTTCCACATTTGTGGACGGAAACTCTTGGTTTCCTTCTCCCTTCATCTATTAAATGCACAGAGTGAATTTCAATAAAAGTTCAACTTACATTACATCTTTGCCTTCTAGCTTATCTATAATTGATGACTTACTTAGACTCGATCTAGTCTTTGTCATCCCAACACCAGGAGATATTTTGTAAGCGTGTTTTGACCACAGACCTGTTTTACATCAATACTATTGTCACTGTTGTATAAAGGCAGAAACTGAGGAGCAAATCTTTCCCAGCACCATGGAAGAAACCCAGGGCAGAAATGTCTAGAGAAACCAGAACTACCAAATCACAGCCCCTCTCTTTTTCCCTTTGAAAACATGCAATGCAAATAGTGAAATCCTGCAATACTTCCAAAAGAATAGCTTGAAAGCTGTGAAGGCTGTAGGTATGTCTGAATACCACCTGGGGCACAGAACTCGCTTGTGTGAGAAATTTTTACTCATTCAGGTAGTCTGATGGAAGACAATAATAATGTTAAATGAAGAATGTTTTGGGGAGCATTAGCATATTGACCTGGCACATGTAAAACTGCATATCCAGTAGTTATTTTTAAAAGTACTTGCTTGCACAGTGTGGATTAAATCAATGGCTAAAACCCTTAAAAAAAAAAGCTAACTCAAAACTACACCAGGTGCTAATTCTCTACTACAAACTTACTCATTTCTATTTCTGTATTACAAACTTACTGATCACACCATAGAATACAGATCATTAATTTAAATATATCGTAAAGTAGAAATTTTTAAATCCTACATTCCCTATGCAGTTAATCAAGAGAGAGAAGGCCCGAAGGAAATGCTACAATGCAGAGTGCCTAAGGTGTGCTAATGTGCTAATGTGGATCAGTAGAGTGACCAAGAATCAAAAACTACCTTGGAAAGAGGCACAGGCAGAGAATGAAGATAGAACACTAAAGGAAACGGTAAATAGACAAACTTATGATACAGGGGCTATGTCTTTCAAACATTGAACAGGAACAAAAACAAAACCAAGACATACCTCTACAATAAGGAAAAGAGAACTGCCAAAAACCCAAAGCAGTAAGAAGATGCCAGAAGCCTCACAGTTGTATGGATTGTGTGTTCCTTTTGTAGGAACATTTGAAAACAGATCTTCTCTTCTGATGTCTTTCACCCTCCAGCAGGAAATGAGGCAGAGAGAGCTCTCCATAGAAATGGACTGCTAGAGGAGATGGTCTGGGATTGTGAAGGAGTTTGGCTGGCAGCAGAGGATAAATGCAAGACACAGGGAAGAAAAGTACTTGAGCATAAATTATATTGCTCTTGCTGGCCTTTGAATTTTTTAAATTCTCAGATGCTTTCCTATTTTATCCGAGAAATATAGAACTGGGTAGAAGGGCCAAAAATCATTCAGTTTTTCTGCCTGCTTTGAAGTAGGTTCATGTCATTCCTAAGAGATGTTTGTATAACCTGTTCAGAATGATCTCCCATGTTGGCAACTCCACAGCTTGTCTGCTCAATATATCCCTGTGTAACACAGCCCTGACAGTCTTTTTGCTCCTAATATTTAACCTGAATTTCCCTTGCTACAAATTAACCACACTACTCTTGTCTTGCCTTTCCAGAAGACAAAAAAGAGAGAATTTATTTTCTCTTTGCTGAATTAGCCTTCAGGGGATTCTATGATAGCTGTGGTCATAAGCAACACTGGACTATGAATAAATACTGTAAATATCTAAAAGGTGGCTTCAGACAGACCAAAACCCAGGGCAACTCTCTCTCTCTCTTTTTTTCTGCACCTTTGAGGAATACTTTTATTGACATCTTTGGCATTTAGATGTCAAAATTGCCATTGTAAGATATGCCTCTTAATCAACTTGAAGAAGCAGTGTGTGTGATTCTCATCTGTCAGCTCTCTTGGGTTTTATGGCATCAGTACAGTCCTCAATTTCATTCTCCATCTGAACATAATTCCCACCCCCCATCTTGTCATATGCCAAGTCTCTTCTTCCCTGCTTCTGTTAGTTTCAAAAATGATGTGAGATGTCAGAAAGTCTACAATTTCTACGGAAATGCAGAATGAAACACTTTGGGTATCCATCTCTAATACCTTTTCCCTTTTTCCCCTCCAAATTTTGTTTGCTCACAGCTCTTGTAAAAGCAAGTAGAGTTAAAAATGTTCACAGAATGAATTTTGTTAAATACTTCTGTGTTTTGTTATTTTGTTTGGTTTTGGCTTTACTTACCTTTGTAAGTCTCCATCAAAGGTGCTGCACAGAATTTGTTGTGACACAACAAATTCCTCCATGTATCTCAAGTCCCACAAGCTCTGTAATGCAAGATGTTAGATGTGGGGTAGAGTTCGAAAGAGAATTGTCTGCCTTACCCTGAAACTTGCTGGTATACACTAAAACATGTCTTGCTACTTCTCCTCATTACCAATTTAATAAAATTGAATGAGAAAACAGCAGAAATTGGGCAGACAGAAAAAACAATTATTGAGCATGGTGATCATGACCTCACAAAAACACTGTGTGTGCTCATCTCTGGGAAAAAACTGAAGGTTCAGCAAGAGGAAATTGTCACAAATGTAGGGTCATGATGGAGAAACAAGTTTTATCACTTGACTTTCAGGGTTTAGGCTGACATGGTCATGACATCTCACACTGGTATGTGTATCAATCATTCCTCCACAGGCCAGAAGCAGCTGCTGGTTCCCCAGGGCAAGAGATGTATAGAAGTGTCACAGGATAGAAATGACATTTCACCCTATCTTTAGAAATGATTTCACCAAGAAACTTCTCTAAACAGCACAATACCAATTTGTTGTAAACTACTAACATGCTTAGCAGCACAGTGCATACTGAATTTCCCTTACAAGATTTTGAAAGACTGTTGCATGCTTTAGCACTTCCTTTTCCATCAGGAAAAACATTTTTGACTGTGCAGGTAGTGCCAGTGCAGCTGAAATTTTCCTGTACCAAAGTACAAGATACTGCCAAGAAATCTTTGTCTGCATTATAAACTAATTGTTCTTTGTGGCTATGAAAAGGATGGGAAGATTATACTTTACATGCAAGTACTTTTAGTGAAGGATTCGTAGCTTTCCTTCCTTTACCTGCAGTCACTGTGGATTAGTGTGTGTATATGTATATGTGACTACACATCACACTGTAGTCACAGTGAATCAGTCATATCTTTTTAAACTACATCCAGATAGCAAGATTATGTTTACTACATCCCTGCTTAGACAGATACTCTCTTTTCAAGGAAGGTGTTGCAATATTCTTCACAAAGGAGACAGCACTTGTCCACAAAGATTGCATAACTGAATCAGAAATACTAATTTATGCATTCTTAGTTAAAATGGGTGGATACTGCAAAAAATCATGCGTGCTAACAGATATCTCCTGCTCTCTGTAGCGACTGAATGGACAGATTCACTCAGTGTAATTGGAGGATCTACCTAGAGGTGGAGCTTTGATTAGGGTTAAAAGAGAATACCAGTTTCTGGTTTTAGTCTCAGTCATATTATTAACTGCAAAATTAAGCTGTGTTTTCATCTAGGTATTGGTCTGAGCTCCTCTCTGCTTGCATCCCCAGGAACACAGGAAATGCAGCAGTTTCTTGATGATAAGATTAGAGGGAAGAATAATGACAATTCCAAGAAAACAACACCCCTCCTGTGCTGAAAGCTGCATAAGGCAGGGAGCGCAGTACTAACCCATGACTCCAATAGTGCACTAATACTGATTGTGCAAATGAGTATTGATCGTATAAATAGCAATCAGAATGGTTACTTTCTGTCACAATTTAGCTACAATGCAGTGAGGAAACATGACAATCAGGAAAGACAAAGAGCTGCGCTGAGCAGATGATTTGCTACTTGATAAGACATTGGCATTTGTGATGATGAAACGCTCAATAAATAAGTCTCCAAGAGTTTAATACAGAGCTATTTATCTATGCAGAACACTAAGAGTCAACATTGTTTAGTCCAGTGTCAGGCATGGGTTGTGTAAACAGCTACACAGAAAAAAGCTAGAAGCAGCAAAAGAGAGTAACTATCAGTCAGTCCTGCCCAATGCTAGCCATACATAAGTCACTCATCACCCTGCTCCTAGGGCAAGAGTATGGGTTGCAGCAAAGACAGCTGCAACTCAGCGTAGCAATGAGCAGCCCAGCCCTGCTTAAGTTTCTCTTCTGCAGTTTTGCTGGCTTCTAGAGACGGAGCAAAGGGGTTGTAAAAGGTGATGGTTTTGATTTCCACAGCTGTGCCAAACATCATCATTAGTAAGATCCTTGTGAGCCCATTAGCTGTAGATGTAAGATTTCTCCTGCTCTACAAGAAAAGAGAGCTTTGCTTTGACCCAGTGGATAAATGTGGACAGACTTTAATGAAGTAGACCACTAAATGGACAGACTTTCCCAGAAGTCATTTTTCTTCCTTCAGCCAAGAGTAGCATCTGTTTTTTTCTCCTCCTCCATTGTGGTAAAGCACTGAACAAATTACTGTTAATTTGCTTTATTGTTTAACCATGAGGCTTCTATTGAGTGAGGAGATGTTTCCTTGGTAATTACACACTGGGGGAGCAGAGTGAAGATTTTTGCTAGGGGATATGTGACACGTTGTATGGTTTGTGGAAGGAAAGGTAAACTAGTGGAGGAGAATGTGACAGCCTGGGTGAGTTGTCGTAGCTTACATTGCAGATCAGGTTTTCTTCCCAGATGATCCAATAGTTGTAATGAAGGCTAAAATCTAAAATATTTCCATCTTGCTTTAATGTAAATGCCAATGCACCAAAAAAAAAAAAAAAAAAATACAAAGATAAGTAGTACTGAGGAAAATATGTAAAGTAAAATCATAGTTAATATACGACTATAGAATATATTCTACTTGCTCTAACAGCTCCTAAAGACATGTGGATCTGAAGAACCTCTTAAAATGCCTTAGGTTTTCTAGCTAAGCAATCTGATTTTTATTATTTTGTTTTTTAATGGACAAGAACAGATATTCCTGACAGGTTTCTAAGATCCATCTTTCTCTAGTTTAAGCATGGATTTTACTATTTTGTTCAGCAATGTCCACTTTTGACTTTGAATGGTGTCAAGAAACAGCAACAAAAAAAAAGGCAAAACCAAGAGAAATTAACCACTTTCTGAAGACAAAAGACAGAAATAGAGACTATAAAGTCATTAGTCTTATCTATCTCATTAACGCTGTTTTTCTTTCTGCAGATAAAATCAGAAATTATTTAAATAGGTTTTTTCTACATTGAACTATACACCCACAATTTAAAAAAAAAAATGCTAAACAAACCCCAAAGATCATTATAGAAAATTAAAATAAATTCAGGGGTTTGTTATTTTCAGGAAAAGAAATAGGCACAGGATGGCTGATGCATGGTAGTAGTACAACCAGCTTATATAGACTCCTATAGAGTTAGAGAGTTTCACTGCACAATGGAAATAACCTAGAAATCAGAAAGCCCTACATCTGAATCATTTTTTATTGTGCGGGTGGTGAGGCACTGCCACAGGTTGCCCAAGGAAGTGGTAAATGCTCCATCCCTGGCAGTGTTCAAGTCCAGGTTGGACAGAATCTTGGGTGACGGGGTCCAGTGTGAGGTGTCCCTGCCCATAGCAGGGAGTTGAAACTGGATGATTATAAGGTCCTTTCTAACCCAAATCATTATATAATTTACGATTATAGTTCTGAAAATGATGACAACTTGGAATGCTAAAATACCTGGAATGACCTTTGGAAATTCATTCTCTACAAGTTAAACAGATGGGTGTAGAAAAGTTGTTATTTTAGAAAACATTAGTTGAAATGAATGCTTCGATAAAGCATTGACTTTATAGCAAATCCTCATATTCTGATGAATATACACAGCACAACATTCCAGGCGAGCTCTCTGGCTGTAATAGAAACTGTTCTATTTTCTCCTATGTTTTCAAATTCCAAAATGAGATGCAGACAAGAGAAAAATGACCTAAAGTACAATGAAAGCTTTTTAGTAGTTTGGTAGTAGAACAGATAACTGCAGTTAGGGGAGAAAATACCAGCTATGTTGGTTTAGAAATGAGGATGATGTGATGCTTGGCACAAGACAATAACACATACAGAAGTTCTGCCATGAAAATGAAGTTGGCATTTTTGGACTATTTCTTTTTACATGGTACCTACAGGTGTACTCACACTTTCTTGTGTATGAGTATGCCTTAGCAAACATGTCATGCACCCAATTTAGAGCTAAAGATCTGTAGAAAATCTCTGCACAGAATCAATTTCCCACTGTATTGCCTCATCCCCAAGACTGCTTTGCTTTTCTCCTTTACCGAACACTAACATCTGTTATGCAAGGGGTGGAAGGAGGCCTTATTAATCAACTGCAAAGTACATTAAAGCATGCTGTCTAAGCACCTAAAGAACTTGTTTATACAAATGATCTGTTCCACCATAAGTGATGAGGTCAAGAGTCCCATTTGTTGTGCTGTGCCATTGATGCAGCAGGATGCATCAGCAACTGTAATTTTGTCACGGTCTGTTTTCCATTCCTCTAAAGGATGATCACTCTTGGACTGTCAGATGCATCAAGTATCCCAGTGCATGTTGCATGTTTGATAGAGCTCTGCCTTGGTCATCAATCATGCATAGAGTTAAATTTCCTCCATCAATAGAATAAATCTGCAAGGGCAAGAATGTGTTATCAATTTCTATTGAAGAAATGACAAACAAAAATTGGGTCAGTGCAAGGTTGCTTTAAAGCAAGTTCTTAAGATTGAAATCTTACTGACTAGCTAAATTTCATAATATGATTTAACTTCAAAATATATTCCATATCCTGTTAAATACTCAGTCCCTTTCTCAGAGTATAATATCACTCCAGGCAGAAAAAAGAATGATTCTAAGCATTATCCCATGACAAGATCATTGGCTATGGCAAAGAAAGTTTCCAGGGTCTTCTGGGTTTTGGAAAGCATGTCTGAAAAGCAACTATTTTGACAAGGACAATTACAAACCCTCTAAACTTTCAATAGTCATTCAGATTGTCAGCAGATGCAAAGACTAAAATAAAACAATATGAAATATATCAGGCATTTCAGCTTTACATTCCTGTATCCATTTAGTGCAAGAGTCAAAAAGGTTATGAAGAAATCAAATCAACTTTAATAGCATCAAAATTCAACTTTCAGAATTATGGATGATCAGTATTAACGCAAAAAGATTTCTGAGGGAAGAGACCTCTTTGATCTAGCAGACAAAAATATAATGAAATGTTATGGCTAGAAGCTGAAGGTAGATATATTCAGAACAGAAATAAGGAAAACATGTTTAAGGATGAATGTAATTAACCGTTGGAACATTATACTTAGGAGGACAGTGGATATTTCATCGCTTGACATTTTGGAATCAGATACTTTATAAAGAAGCACATTAGTACACTTACAGGTGGTTATGAATTTGATGCAGGAGTGAGCCTAGTAGGGAGGGAAAAAATAATAAGAAGATGAGAAATATCTATTAGAGGTCTGTTCACAGATACAGTATCCTATTACTAATGTAATGCATCTTTTTCCCCCTTCTATATTCTGCTTATTATAGTGAGGAAAGCAACTGTCCATTTCTTTTTCCTTACTCCCTATATTAATACAACAACAGAAAAAGGGTTAATGCTATTGAAGGTATTCATCAGCATTAGTTAGATTAAGGAGCTCTGGTAAGTGATATAGTTATTTGTAGGAGCACTGTTCTGTGACACCAAAAAGAACAACCGATATTGAGTACTAGTGATCATGATAGGCAAACCTTAAAGGATGTGGGTTTTGTTTCCAGGAGGCAGTAACTAGTTTGTAGGATGGGTCTGGGAGGTAGAGACATTAGTAAATATGGCAAATGTCGTCTGCAGTAATTAAAATTAAGAATGTGGATAACGTTCCAGCAGAATCACTTTAAAGAATGGTTAACTGGAGAAATTCTCTTCCTCTGAAGACCCTCTACTCATCTTCCTGTGGAACTCTTGAATAATCTCAGCATGCAATCTTTTCATTTGCAGTCTGTGTGGTTTCGCACAGAAGAAAATTCATGTGAAACAAATAAAGTATTTATTTTGATGTTTATTCTTTCTTGCATTCACTCAACTTGTGTACAGAGATACTGGCCAATGTTAAAGAAATCCCACAGCATCCATCAAAAAAAGGAGAATTTAACCCTATCTGTAGTAGTTTACCCCATATACAAAGCCATAATCATTTTAAACCTGCTGCATTCAGCTTGAGTATTACAAAAGACAAATAATACATTATGAATTATTTAGTTACATGTCTGATAAGAGCTCCATGTGTCACAGGGAAAAGGAATTTTTCCATATTCCCTAAACAAGACAAGACAAAAAACAGTTTAGGACCAAAGCTGCTTATTTTGGGAAGGATTTTTCTGTTTAACTTTGTTTCTTAGTTGTTCCTGTAAACTATTATTGAACCAGAAGTAATACATGCGATGGTCACAAGCTTGAGCTGTTTTCTCTTTCTATATTTCAGTTACTGGTTTTGAGTGGGAAAAAACTGAGTCTGCTGATCCCAGGTTTGAGCAGGATTAGATTGATGCCTCTATTCTTTTTGCTAGCAAGTGACCTTAAGTCACATATTCTGTTTACTTGAATAAATTGTATTTATTTGCTGCACTGATTCAGTATCATATTCCTTGAGTACTTACGGGAGAAGCCTTTAGATGCACACAACTGATGTTTGTCTTTAGGCTGCTGCCAGAGAATGAGAAGTCTATGTCTTGACCAATGAGTTTGGATTATGCAGTGTTTATTGCTTTTTCATTTTATCTCTTTTATGCAATAGACAGAAACTTTTATCTATTATAAAGTACAATACTGTTTGCTCCACATGATAGTATTAAAGACTTACTAGATTTTTTCCTTAACCCACCCTGTCATTTCTGGTTTTGAATCTTCCTTTATGCATCTACACATCTTTTTTTTTTGTTAATAGAACACAAATATTTTACTATTTCCTAGACGTCCCATGTTCTGCTAATAATTTAAGAGTGTCACACTCCATTTAAGTGTTAGGATGAAGGCATCTAGTTTAATCTGTCCTTCCTGTAAGTACTTCTGACTCCTTTTTCGTCCATATACTTCTGTCTTGCAAGGAGCCTTTTGCAAACTAGTGTTCTTAAGAACATTGTAGATGAAAACAGCTCACCTGTGGCATTATAAAAAAATGAAACTGGCAGTGGGTGAATGCCTGGTAAGCGAGGTATTAGAAAGGAAAAGAAGTAGTTTAACTACAGTGAAGCAGCCTAAAAGCTCAGAGCTGAAATGTAAGATAATTAATTAGAAATTAGTAATATGTGTTTCTTCAAAGTAAGCTAAATTCTGTTTAGAGCTACCAGACTGTCAGTTCTGAAGAAGGTGTCTGTGGAAAGGATGCTAAGGCTAGAAGAGTGCAAATTTTTCTCCATCACTGGGCATTCAATCTGGTCAGTGCAGGTCTTAGTAAGGACAAATTGTGCAGCTGGCTCTCTGCAGTCTTTCTCTTGGTGATTTGGATCTATTAGGCATTGACCAGGAATGATGAATTAATTTTATATAAAGTCACCTTCAAGTTGTAATTGGTGATGGTTATTTGCATCCTACTGCACAGCTTTGTGTCTCTTAGGTAATGCTTTGTCCATGTGAACAGAAATAGGAGCAAAGTGAACAACAACAATAATAATAATAATAATAATATACAACTTGTGCGGGAGCTTTGGGTAACAGCTTCTCGGTGTGATATATGTTAGAAAACCTCATTAAATAGTAATATATTAATTTTCTTTACCAGGCTTGTATAAGGCATTTCAAAGGTGATGATAACACTTTCAGTTTTAACATTTCACCATAAAAACTGTAAAAATACATGATACACTAACATTCTGTCTATGAAAAAACAGAGATAATAATAATAAAGTGGTGACAATAATCACATGAGGGTACATACACTTTACAGTTTGAAACTGTGGCCAACGATTTCATTAAATTTACAAACCTGTGTTACTGTTTAGCAAGGTAAAAATTGCCACTGTCAAAGCAGTCTGCAAAACCCACAAATACGTTTTACAGAATTTACTGAAAAGTAACATTAAGTCAGTGGAATGTGTTTGTGTTTTCACATGACCCATCAGAATTGAAGCTGATACACTAATTTGGAAATAGTTTATTCATACACTTCCTTTCCAAAGAAAATCAAAGAGGACATATTAAAGAGTTCACAGAAATAAGCTGAAGATTTGAACAAGACAGTGAACAAAGCAGACTTTAAAGGGTGAAATTAAGAGAAATTCTGTGTGTGTTTGAAGACAGTGTACAGAAATGAGTTAAAGAATAGAATTGTAGCATGGTCAGGATTGGAAAGGGCTTAAAGCTCATCCAGCCCCAACCCCCTGCCATGGGCTGAGACATGTTCCACTAGACCAGGTTGCTCCAAGCCCCATTCAACCTGACCTTGAGCCCTGCCAGGGATGGGGCAGCCACAGCTTCCCTGGGCCGCCTGTGCCGGTGTCTCACCAGATTCAGATGGTACTTTCAAGCCTCTTCCCTATGACTGGGATGATTGATGAGAAATCTAGTAGCACTCCAGAGTCCTTGACCACCACTAGTGCTCTGTTAATCCTTCTTGATATTCCTCGGACTGCTTCTAGCTGTAGCACTGGTGCCCACGTGAAATACTGGAGTATGAGGTCTGGTAGTATTTTGGTGACTTCCCTGGTACGAGTCATTGGTAAGCAGCACACTTCTCTAGAGTTGGCAAATGGGTGCCTCTATGCCCCTAAGAAAAGTTGCCTAATGCTATCCATCACCCATCACCTCTTCTTAGTTTTACTGTTACACAGGCAACAGATTGGGCTGCCATACTCAGCTCCAGCATCTCTCCTGCTGTGGTGGGTCTTCCTACTTCAGTCTGCAAGGCAGTGGAGCGGCTCTGCAAAGACATCTCAGGCTTCAGGGGAAAGCTTCCTCCAGCAGGTTCTGGCCACTGCAAGCTTCCATTCCTCTGCATTATTTGTCCTCCTCCCTTTTGTTTGTGCTATTAGGGCAGCTCTTGGGTATTTGACTGTGGGTCCACTGCAGGCTTGGAACCTGTTGTCCAGCTACTTCTCAGCCTCTCTGATGCTGTGCAGCCTCCTCACTTCCTTCTGCAGCTCATCCACCCACTGTAGGAGGTCCTTCAACAGGGCACACCATCTGCAGGCAGGTCTGCTGCCTGTCCCTGCCCCAGGAGAAAGATCTGTCATTTCCTGCAAACCGAGGTCTGCACTGCAGCCTCCTTTAAGCAGCTCCATATGGACTCATCCCTTGATAAATGGATAAGATTTGAAATTAATGAAATGGTAGTAAAAATAATTAGATTTTCCCTGACATCTTGGGTGTGACTGTGATCTTGGTACTGAGCTAAGATGCTCTTAGGAATGGGGGGAGAGGTCTTTCTGCCTCTCTGGTATGCTGATCTTTTTCAGCATAATTTAAACCATTTTAATGCTGACAGTCTACGCATGGTTATTGGAAATATTTCACTCAGCAATAGATAAGCCAAGAATTTCTCACATGAAACCAAAAAAAAAAATACGACTTTTCTTCGACCTCCTGGACCACAGCTCTGTACAATTGATTATTCTATTACAAAAAGCATAAAAAGAGAGAAGATGGAGAAACTTATAGGAAGCTAAACTCTTGCCCCTACCACCAGGGAACTAGACTGTCTTCAACAGTATATTTGATGGTTTTATTCTAGAGCACTAACTAACTGATACTGATACTCAGTCTGTATAGTAGAAGTTATCCTATTCTTTCTATCCACAGCTTGCTCCTTTTTACCCTTCTGACCCTGGGAGCAGATGTATGGACACCCACTACCAACTGAGATGCAAATATTTATTTTCTTTAAATTTTGTATATCTCTTCCCTCAGAAAATAAAAATGATTCCTTAGATATTGTCTAATTACTGCAATCAGATAAGTAGCAAAGTCCCCACAGGTAACAAAATCTTTGCTAAGTGGAAGAGGAGTGATTCTGTAAGGATGCAATAAAACATGTAATAAATAGCACAGGAAAATTCAAGACCCAAAATTCATAGCTTAGACATTAGTAAGAATCATACATTATAAAGCTTAAAGCAAATGGCTTCTTTACTTTTGTTTTAATTATAAAACCAATAATATTTCAGTGAGAAATTGCATAACTGTGCAGTTTGTAAATATCCACTAATGGAATTATGAGCTATTGTTCATTTTTATTTGTTCTGGTTTATTCTTTCCTTCTGTTTTGGTTGGAAAGAAATCAATTTAACAATGCAAATTAATTCTACATTTACATAAAATCATTCACCAACATGATTTTTTAATCCTACCATATCTTGCAGTTAGGTATTGCAGGATATTTCTGTGTATATAATAGGTACAGTATAATTATTATTAGCTACTTTATGACTCAAAATAATGAAAAGCAATAAATTGACAGTAAAAGGTCTACCCAGCAGAAATATTTGACACATCCTATCCTTGTAAACCTCCATTGCCACACTGTGGTTTGAGATCTCTACTCTAAATGTGCAGCTAGAATTAAAAAATACATCTTAATACACCTTCCTTCCACCCCTCCCTTCTTCCTGGGCTCAACTTCACACCCCAGTTCTCCACCTTCTTCCCCCAAGTGGTGCGGGGTGATGGGGAATGGGGATTGTGTTCAGCTCATCACACATCTCTGCCACTCCTTTCTCCTCAGTGGAGGACTCACACTCCTCCACTGCTCCTGCATGAGGTCCTTAACACAGGAGACAGTCCTCCAGAGATTTTTCCAATGAGAGTCCTTCCCATGGCTGCGGTTCTTCACAAACTGCTCTGATGTGTGGTCCTCCCTGGGCTGCAGGTGGACATCTGCTCCACTGTGGACCTCCATGTGCTGCAGGGGAACCTCTGCTACAGCAACTGGGCACCTCCTGCCTCCTCCTGCACTGGCTTTGGTGTCTGCAGGGCTATTCCTCTCACATATTTTCACTTCTCTCTCTGGCTGTAGTTGCTCAGGGTTTTATTCCCTTTCTTAAATGCGTTATCCCAGAGGCAGTACCATCACCAGCAATGGATCTGTCTCAGAGCTGGCTGCACTGGGTCCATTCTCACAGAAGCCACCCCTGTAGTCCACTCACAACCAGAACCTTGCCATGCAAACCCAATGCATAATCACAAGGGAAAAGAATGGCTAAAGCCTGGAAATTGAGCTCTATCCCTTTTCTTTTTATGGTTGATAAGAAATGCCAGAAACTGTACTGGAAAGCTTACAAAGCAAGGATGTTTTAAACAGAACTTTTCATCATCAGAAATCATTGTTACCTCAGCTACCATAGTGAACAATATTACTGCAGAATCAAATACACAGAAAAACCAGTAAGTTTCCCTAAATGAAGGAACCAAGCCTTACAACTTCCCCATCATATGCAGGATCATCATCTACACGTAAATATCCTATGTGGAAGCACTGAGTGGTCTCAGTCTTATCACGTTTTATGGATATGCAGCATATGGATGAAGGGGAAATGTTTGCATTGACAATAGAAAGCACTGAACAAAAAAAATGCTATCTCTGGTGCCCAAAGATGGACAAATTTACATAAGAAATGAATTACAAGTTTTAAGATGAAGGTTAATTAACCATTTCAAAAGTTTATCCAAGAACGTGATCAGTTCCATCAGCTAAATTCTCCAAATCAAGTTTAGATGCCTTTTTAAGGGATATTAGCAAGTCTAACCAGATGATTTTAGGGAATTAATATAGGCACCAATGGATAAAATGTTATGAGCAGTGTGTTCTGGCTTTAGAGTCTATAAATGTAACAAGAAAGGCTTAACGATAGTGGACAATTTGTCAGATGAGACTCCCACTGATATGGAAAATGACCCAAAAGCTAATTGCAAGCATAAAATATTAACTATCTCTTGCCAAATATTTGCCTAAGTGGTGTCTTTGCTCTGGAAAGACTACATTAACATGTCCTCACTGTGCTATCTTTTGTAATTCATAAATCAGCGCTCATAAGATATAGAAATAAGGATAAATTAAGAAAAAATTAATCTGAATGCATATCTGAATACACTCAGGAGGAGTGAGCTGTAGCTTTTCATATTTGCCTGTTCCTAACTATGATTAATTATATAAGTGAATCCGAGAAGGTTTGAAAGTTTACTGATGTAAGCATGCAGAAACATTTGAGTTTAGTTGAATTATCCATAACTATCTGATCCATAAACTGGGTTAGAGACACAATAAAGAAGCTTTCCCATAAGAGCTTCCCTAATATATTTTGCCATGCCCTACTTAATATCATTTTCATGCTTTACACTAAAGATATTTTTCATTTAGTTTCTTTTTGAATTTAGTACTTCTAAAGAAGTTTTTTTTTTTTCTGATATATACTAACAGACTGGTGTATTTGACACAGAATCTGTATCCCTCCACCTGTCCCTGCCCACAGCAGGGGGTTGGAACCAGATGATCTTAAGGTCCTTTCCAAGCCTAACTATTCTATGATTCTATGATTATTACAGATGCATCACATAAAGCTATGTAAATGTCATCTAAGTCTCAGAGGAGCATCTACTCTGGTTTCTTGAGCCTAACTTTTCTTCTGAAAGAAAGCCAAATTAAGACTTCTATAAGTGATATGTACAAGGAGAGCAAAGAAACTGGCAGGGTCAATTGTTTCAGCTATAGAATATGTGTGAGCATTAAGCAACATTTTCTAAGACCTTGTATAGCAGCACTTTTGCTTTTGGATCAAGTTCAAAGCTGCTTTTGTATTCTCAGGGATCTACATCCTTGTTTCAGGCTACCTCAAACTTTGGTCATGCTATCAATTTTCTCTGTGGTCCACCCTGACATTTTCCATCTATCTCAGCACAAGATGCCTCCTGTTCAGACTTCCTGATTCCTCTACTTTGCAGTGTTCCTGAAGAGCCTACCCAAACTCCTCAAATAGTTCTTGCATCACCCAGTTTGCTATATGCCGCAGGCCACTTAATGTCATTGAATTATCTCTTGAGTGACAGCAGTCACTTTTTTTTCCATACACTTGTACAATTTTGAGGCTTTCAGAAGGCTGAGAAGTTATCTCTGTTTCTGTAGTTTGATGTAATTATTTTCTGTGTTAAGGATTTGTGCTTTCTTTTGAATTTACATTATTCTGTTTCTAAATTCCAGCCCTTCTACCTGATTAAAGGTCCTTTAATACTTGGTACTTTCTTCAGTGAGAGTATTTATGAACTCCAGTGAGGTAATCTCTCAATCTCCTTGTGAACAACCAAACATTCATCACCCTATGGCATTTCTCAGTCTTTGAAACCCTTTATTTGTGCCTCTTGACTGGGCATTTTTCACCTGTTAAAATCCTACTAAAATCGCAGGGTACTCTGTGAGTAATGCAGTATTCCAATACTGGGCTAGCAGATACCACAAGATAGCTACTGTTAACTTTGATTTTTAATGAATTAATCTCTGCCTTCGACATCAGGAATAACAGTCACATCATTGCTCTACAAGTTTGATTTCATAAGTCTTTATACCTTCTTATAAATTTCCAGCACACACAATCTCCCATTCTGCAGGGCTGGCATTCATTCTGCCATGATCTCTACAGCTTTATTCAGCTGTGCTGACACATAATTTGATTGAGAAATCCAAAGTTACCAGGTAAAACATACTACTTTGTGTGGTTGGTGCACCCCCTTGTTTAATATAACACAAATCTTTGGGTCATTTCCAAATCCTATCAGGAGTAATTTCAGATCTGTCTCTGGATGATTGATCAACATAGTATTGTATATGTGTATTTGCTGTGAACACTTCCAGCTCAGTGTTTCCTTTCACCTCAATCTTTTTGACTGTGAATTTAACCTAGAAGACCTTCAGGAGTTTCTCTTTAATCTGACAGGAGAATAGCGCAAGGGATTAAACATTTGTTGATGTATCTAGATAACATCAGAATGATAACATCACATTTTCATTCTTGTAAAAAATAAGAGGAATTTGGTCCTTACCACATGGCACTCATCGTACAAACTGAAACAATCAAGAGCCCTTCTGGACAAATAAAGCTGAGAGTTACACATGAGATTAACAAATACAGATCAGCACGTTTGCTTCACAACTGCAACCTTTGCAAGCATGGGAGAGAAAACTGCATTATCAGCAGCTGACAACAGGTAGGATCATGACACAAGACTGCTGCTTCTGAATTCAATTTGGTCACATTAAAACTTGATCTAAAGCTGTATCATTGCAGTCATGAGGCAAATTTCAGGCCTAATATGAATTTTTTGTTGTTGTTTGTTCCATCATTTTATCATTTATGCCTCATACATCAGAATGCACAGATGACCTACAAATATACAAGTCACAAAGAGCATCTGGCAGGTCTGTGCTCAACCACCCATCACTGCATGCATCACTCGCAAGATAATATAGGCATACCTTAGGGCACCGCTATTCACACCAGCAGCTGTGTCAATGTTTCTGTAAGGAATACAGATTTTCATGGATTTTTAGTTTGCTATAAAACTTGCTTTTGTCCCACTGGTGACTGACTGTCATGAAGGGGGTTTTAATGTTGTTTTAAAAAGAAAATGAAATTGACAGATTTTTAAGAACAAGAGCACCAGCTGTGTAAGTGTTGATATAAGGCAAGTTCCATGCAGCACACAGTATAAAGCCTGAGTTACAGGTCATTTACTGGTTTGTTTTCAAAATCCAGTGATTTATTCATGTTTTGTTATCAGCTCTCCTAAAATCACAGAGCAATTCCCAATTTGCTAAAGCAGAGTGCTTCTCTTGACTGCCGTGTCAGTGGTTTCTCCAGTAAAAGACGAGTCTAGCACTCAGGCTAGAACACCTGAATTTTCTGCTGTATATATAGGCAATTAGAATGCTGATTAGCTCTGCCATAGCTGTGAACTTGACAGAGCCTTAAGAGCTATTCAGTGAAGGTGTATATTGACTAGCTCTTTATCTGAGCCTCATCAGTTAACACTGGAGCTTACGGTTCAGTTTATTGGCCAAAAGCATCTAGTGTCATTTGTGACATCCTACGTGACCTGCAACCACCAGTCCAGAGTAGGCGCATCTTTCATCATCATGTGTTATAGAATCATGGAATATTTATGGTTGGAAAGGACCTTAAGACCATCAAGTTCCAACGCCCCTGCCATGGGCAGGGATACCACAAACTAAACTATATCATCCAAGACTCTGTCCAACCTGGGCTTGAACACTGCCAAGGATGAAGGATGATGCCGCACATCTACTACTGCGTTTGAAATGGCTCCAGATGGCTGGTTTTCAGCAACTGACTCAGGACTCTCACATATATACATCCACATTTAGATGTATCACAATCTGCAAGCTGAGTCCCGCCCCAAATTTTCATGTTTCTCCTCAACAAGTACTAAACTATACAATGATAAAAATAACAGGACTTTTGACCTAATTCTGGTTGCAGATTTTGAAGTCAGGAAATGTTTTAGCATTTATTTTTTTCCCTGCTGAATGTTTGGAATGGGGGATATTCCAAACACAGACTGCTATTCACTGCTTAATCTTAATTAAAAAGCCTCACTTCACAGTGGCTGTGTGTCTGTACATTTTGTTCTGGTTGAAGTAACTAAAAAAAAATAGTAGTCACCAGTAGATTGAAAACACAATATATGTGGTTTCCTTAGATGAACCTTCTTTCTGGAACATTTCTGAATAATAAAGTAGTCACAGCCTGTTATTGTGACTAGTAAGAAAGCAAAAAACTTTCATTTAAAAGTGCCAGAGCTGTGATTAGCAGTTTTATGTGCAAGTCTTCTTTTTCTGGACTGCTGCATGGCGATGGTCTTCTCCAGAAATTCTTGACACAAATGACCTGTAAAGTCATAAATGAATAAAGAGATGAAAGATAAGATTATTTTGGAAAGTAGTGGGTTGCTCTTCTTTATATAAAATGACAGTTCAGCAAATCTGTCTATTGGGGTCTGCAAGAAAAGGTTTTCTTTCCCTTCTCCCTATTCTCTTCTCACTTGCCTTCCTACAAAAATCCTCCAAAACTTCACTGAAGTTAATGAAATGTCACCAAAGTAAAAAGAATCAATTTCAGGCCATTTATGTTGTCTCACATTTGATCTTCTTCTTGATGTTTTACTTGTCTTTGTCTTCCTGTCTAATTTCCCAAGAGAACAAAATAAGCAGGAGCAGAGTCTAGGCTATCACTGGATTTTTACACCAGTGTAAAGCCATTTATTTCAGCACTTTATGCAGGTATGAAATTTGATTTATAATGTTTGGATGTGCACATCCACGAAGTGATAAGTTGCAAAGGAAGCATGTTTGAGAGAAGTTAATGAGCTGAGATTCATGATGTTATTTTTCAACTTCAGGTTTGTTATGGATTTGTTTTTTATTTAATATCTGAGAGATAAGGTATAAAGTTTTAAGATTTTAGAATTGAAATATGGAAAGATCTTTACCTGTCATGACAACAGCAGATAAAGTATCAATAATTTCTGTTTTGAATACAGTCTGAAATTGGATTTCTTTCCTTCCATGACAAAGTTGATAACAAAGCAAAATGAAACATTCCAATAATATACATTCCATATTTCTGAGTATAAATATGATTACTTTGACGATCAACCTGGAAATTGGTTTCATGTACAGCACTAAAGTTAACAATGATTTGCAATCAGAGGAGACTGGAACTTTGAATTAAAATTTCAGTATTAATACGGTCCATTGCCTGTGCCCATTCCTTATATTATTACCTACAAAGTTCCATTTTCTTTTGGTTTTGTATATGAAGTTTTTGTTTGTATCCTGTAATTAACGTATAAATTCAGCAGACTAGCTTTGATAGCACCTCCTGTATGAACACAGGATGAGAAAGTCGGGGCTGTTGTGCCCGGAGAAGAGAAGGCTGCATGGAGACCTCATAGCAGCCTTCCAGTATCTGAAGAGGACCTACAGGGATGCTGGGGAGGGACTCCTCATTAGAGAATATGGTGATAGGACAAGGAGTAATGGGTTCAAACTGAAACGGGAAGTTTAGATTGGATATGAGGAAGAAATTCTTACTGTGAGGGTGGTGAGGCACTGGAATGGGTTGCCCAGGGAAGTTGTGAATGCTCCATCACTGGTAGTGTTAAAGGCTGGGTTGGATAGAGCCTTGGGTGATATGGTTTAGCGTGAGGTGTCCCTGTCCATGTTAGGGGGTTTGGAACTAGATGATCTTGAGGTCCTTTCCAACCCTAACTATTCTATGATTCTATGATTCTGTTCTATCCTATCCTATCCTGTCCTATCCTATCCTATCCTATCCTATCCTATCCTATCCTATCCTATCCTATCCTATCCTATCCTATCCTATCCTATCCTGCTTTATTCTCCTCCTTAGTGATTGAGAGAAGTAAGACTGAACTAAAAAGATTAAATGTAGTGGAAAGAAAATAACAAGTGCAGGAAACAAAATAACAATACTGGTATAGTATATACATTTAGCAGATAGTATGACTTTGGCAGTAAGAGAATTTCATCTTTCCTTCTCAGTATATGAAAAAAATTAATGTATTTTCTTGGTGTGAATAGTGTAATAGATAACACTTTTAATATTATTCAGTTCAGGCATTTCTGACCCAAACATAGCACTGATTTTTGAGTTTCTACCGTGTATCAAACTTTGTTGAAAGATTGTTCTCTACTAGCTTCTTTCTGTACAAACTGTTTCTCTTCCTTAATCAGCTCATGCGTCACCCTTTCTTGCATGCATTCTTTTCTTAGTGGGTAGAAACAGAACTTCCAGGCCACATCATCTCATCATGATGTAGGTAACCGTAAAAAGCCAAAGGAAATCCTCTTGAAAATAGACTGTTTATCTCATAGAAAATGAAGTGAGTGCAGGATGACTAGATTTTTCTGTAGCTGATACATTTTGAATCAGTTAAGCATTGCTACTTGTGTGCTGTGACGTGGCAAGTTGACATCCAGGTAAGGTTTCATAGTAGTGATAGCATTTGGAGTTACAGGAACAAGAGGGTGAAACTGAGTATTTTTCTGAGGTTTGAAATTTAATACAAAACACTCAAGTCCTTTTTTCATAATAGCTCTGGTTGCTTATATCAGGTAAGCACCTTTAAGTGTCTCAGCTTCTGCCACCATTAGATTACTGCATATCTCAAACAAATCAAGAAATTGAAAGAAATGGACTAAAAAACAAATAAAGAAGAAAATCCAGTTAATTTTATTTATACAAATAATATTCCTCAAAAAAGCATAGTCATCTTAAGCAAGAATTTATGAATCTAATAAAAACCAAAACCAAAACAAACAAACAAAAAAACAACAAAAAAACCCAACAAAACAAAAAACCCACAATGTAACCTAATCCAAAACAAGCAAACAAACATGAACCCTCAGGAAACTAAGCCAGAACACTGCTTAACTCAGTAAATACAGTTAATAAAGAAAAGGTGACTAGTTACCATATCAGCTGTCATGATATCCTTCTGTTGGATTTTATTTCATGGAGGGAAAGAATAACAACCCAAACACAGCTTAAAGAAGCGGGTTTGTTTTATTTAAAAGTAAAAATAAATTAAAAATATCTTATTTTCTTACTTTCTATTTTATCCAATAGAACACTGTGTTTTTTTTCTTCTTTTTTCCCAACAGAGTACTATAATAAGTAAATTGAATGGGATTTTACCATACAGTTCCCCCATGTCAAGCTACAACATCATGCTTTGCATATTTTACTGTCTTCAGAGTATATTGGTGCAGTCATAGAATTATAGAATACTTAGGGTTGGAAAGGACCTTAAGATCATCTAGTTCCAAACCCCCTAACATGGACAGGGACACCTCACGCTAAACCATATCACCCAAGGCTCTGTCCAACCCAGCCTTGAACACTGCCAGCGATGGAGCATTCACAACTTCACTGGGCAACCCATTCCAGTGCCTCACCACCCTCACAGTAAAGAATTTCTTCCTCATATCCAATCTAAACTTCCCCTG
>JAOEHX010011097.1:0-13893 GCA_025448015.1 Bolborhynchus lineola
CCTACACTTGGGGTAACTTTGCCATTTTTTCCAAAACCGGGGAGGGGAAAAAAAAAAAAAGAAAGAAAGAAAAAAAAGGCAAAATTGCTCTGCGCATTGCAGTTAGTAGCTGCACCTCATCTTTTCCTTAACACTTGCCTTCTTAAGGACGTATTTTTCCCCCTAAAGGATACATTTTCCATGGCTGTTTCATCTCCCCCCAGAACTGCCCTGTATTCATGCACCTGAACATTAGCAGCAGATTCAGTATTTAATAATAGATTCTATAACCAGCAAGTGCTGCAAAACGGCAATACATAAAATACAAATGCCTCCTTTCCTGAAATGCAGCAGGAGTAGTTCTGTCAGGTCTGCATCACTAGCTGACAATATTTTTCAGTTTTTTCAAGCACTGTTTTGCTAAAGCATATGTACTTCATGTGCTGCTTCAGCTGGACATGCTCAGAATTCCCAGCTGTGACCAAGTTTTGAAGTCAGCTACTTCAATAGAGAAAGTTTTTTCCTTTCCAGTGGGAGGAAGAGTGCAAAAAACAGTCAGGGATATAACAGTTATAAGAGGCACCAACACAATCAGTACTAACTGGCACCCATCTCCATAGAAATGCCATGCACTGTATGGATAAAGAAAATGAGTTATTATCCTTTAGTTCCAGGGGAATCATCCCCAAGCACAAGGAACAATGTGTGTGAGTAGGAGTTGTTGCTTCTGCTGTTCCTATACTATGGCTACAGCAGCATTTCTCAACATCACCCCTTGTGTCCTTTCCCTCCAGGATACAGTCCATACATTATCCCTCACCCTGAGTTTGCAAAGCAACTGGTGAAAACATGAGGAGGTTCAGCCTAGCAACCATGTGCCCCTTCCAACCAGCTATCTGAGTTTTCCACATCTACCACCAACCAAAGTCTTCTTATAAAAGTTTCAGCCCCAGTGCTGTTGCAGTTCTTGGCTCTATGTACAATCCCACCCAGCCTTCCATAGACATGCTCTGAGATAGGCCCTGATGTCTCCCAGAGGAACATGCTTTGAGTACTTCTGGGCTGAAGAGCTGAGATTCTTTATACCACCAGTAATACCCCATGACAATATGTAAAATTTTTCATTTACCAAACTTTACATGAGTATTAAATTATGTCCTTCATTTGCACTTTTCCTTCCTTACTTAATGCAACCCTCAAACCTAAGAGTCCCCTGTCATCCAGCAGACAGCTGTGATCATACAGATTCCCATGACAGAAAACGAGGGCCAGAGAAATAGTTACCCAGCTTCTGGTATTCTTCAAGGTGAAACTGAAGAACTGGAGAATTGAACTAAAGAACTGCTCCTTAGTAGAAAACCAATTACTTTCACTGGATCCTCCCCAAGTAATGATGGTAGATCTTCAAGATAACAACTATTTGTACAGCTATTTTACCTTATCCCCATCATGGAGTTCCTGACAGGTTAGCCACAAGGCACACCGATGTAATTTCAAACTGAAATTTCTCCGGGCAGAATTTTCAAGGAACTTTGAGAGGGAGCAAATCCTGAAATGGAGCCTTCAATACCTTAAGACTGTTTTGATAGCCCTGGTTCACTTCTTGTCCATTTCCTCCAGTCTCTTACAGTAGCTCATTTTGCAGCATCCCACTGAAAGAAATTATGTCTTTGGTGCAAGAACAAAACTTATCCTGTCTGTGCTAGTGATGTTAAGTCTCAAATAAACACAATAGAAATTTCTGCTTAAGAGCAGGCACTGCGATGAAACCATTAATTCCTTACAATGCCTTGTTATGAGGTTATCTAAGGGTATTTAATATCTCAAGCCATTTATCCACAGGCTTCTTGTCTGCACATAGACTACCTTTTGCTGGCTTCACCTGGGCTGGTGGTTAACATTCATCTGTAGGTATACAACTGAACAGAAATGCTCAGAGAATGAATCCAGACTGAGCTTTCTATCTCAACCAAACTGACTGGATATAACAGAGTCAGTGTATTTGTTTACAATTAACGTCTGAATACAAAATGTAAAATTGGTCAATGTTGTGGCCCTTTTCCAATTCCCATTCAAATTACTTGGACCTTTGTCATTATCTTGCTTGGGAGAACTGGCTTACTGACAGAACAGAGCTGGAGACAGACCTGTCCTGCATTAGGTCTATTTAAACAATTCTGGTTTCTTAAGAAAGCAGCTTCATGTGTATATTCTTGTCCACTGATATGGACAGTTATATGATCTGCCCAGTGAAGTTTGAATTAGAGATGTAAAGAGTGAGAAAGTGCTCTCTGGTCTCAGAGGGAGCAACAACACTTTTGTAAAACTTTGTAATCATGACTTGCTGTTTGTTGTTGCACCTGTAGGTTTAAAGGTGATGGTCAGCATGTAATAAAAAGAGGACACAAGTTTAAAAAGAGACACAGCTCCATTACAAAAATCTGGTATTTCATGCAAGTCTCAGCTTCTCCATACTGACTTACAGTTCTAATCTGTTGCACTGGCTTACTGCGCAGAATGGTTTTACTTGGTTCAGTGCTCTTTGGCATACAGGCGCTTTGCTCCTGGGCTGCCTCTCCTTCTGCCAGAGAAGCACAAGCAGCATTGCTTTCCCTCACCTGTGATGACACTGCTGCAGAGAAGGCTGCAGATGTGGCTCTTTGCCAGATCAATGCTTACAGAAACAAGGGCTACATACTCAGCCCGTACTGAATTTTCAGTGTCCAAGAACATCCTCAGGTAAGTTGCCTGCTTGTTTTGTATCAGTTTCTCCTATTAAGAGCCCTGTGCCTATCACTATTCCTTAGCAATATCCATTTGAACTAAGAAATATTTCAAGAGGCAAATGAAAAGCTACATTCAGAAGACTCCAGAGGCCATGTCAGCTTTACACACAGATGACTAGGAACAGTTTCATCACCACTGTGAGCAATTAAGAGCAAATCTCAGTCACGATTCTCTGCTGCCTGCTGCTGGAAAAGCTCCAGGCATCAGTTCAAAGTTGCTATGAAACACCACTACTCTGATTTAATTTCATTTTACACCTTCCTCCCACTGCCTTGAGCAGTCGGAGGGCAAAGGCTATTAAGCCATTGTACGTTTTGCACAAAAGATGTAAGCACTAACAGGTGTAAACACACCCAGCTTGGGACCAGGGAATTCCTTCACAGACCTCCAAATGATGACTCATTCTCCAGAAGAAATCTGAAACCATTTCGAGTACAAAAATTACACTGGAAGTATCTATGGAATATTAGTCTTATATACTCAAGTATCTTATTTCTCTATGTGTGCTTAATTTACTACTATTTTGTGTTACAATAGCTGAATCTATTGGCACTAGCCAGGGAGAACCTGAAATGAGTGCACAAGGCCCACAACATGTAAGGTATAGTGGAAGCATGTACTAATATTCCCTGCCATGCCTTGCTCACTTCTATAATCCTAACCTGAAAGGCTGAACTCTGAACCTTTAAAGAAAATCAGGCTCATTGCCAGATGTTTAAAGACCTGTACTACCAAGAATTTGACACTACCTGCTGCTCTCAAAAAGACACAGTTTTTGCAGATATGCTGTGGTCTCCAGCAATCTGAGATCTCACAATTACAGATGTGTGCTTCACTGTGCTTTACGCTTGTTCTCTACACTGCTTTGCTCAGGTGGCAGAATGTGTCCACTAAGCAGCTGGATCAGGTCTCTAGCGAATTTTTGCACATGGGATGCCCCTGAGCTGGCCCAGAATCCATCAGTCATGGAGTTTGGTACTTAGACCCCATGCTGGAGCTTTTTCTTACTGACAACAATTAGAGCACCCCTATGCCCACCCTAGAGTGCAGTATGGTGGGAGCAGACATGCTGTAAACCACTTAATTCATCTCCATGCTTCTCCCTTCACCTGTGCCAAGAATATCTCAGCACAGGAGAATTTTGGTCCTTGTTTATGATTTGATCTGTCACTTAATTCTCTAGATGATTAAATTACTGCCTTAGGGCATGCTTAGCTCTTTGTTAATTTAGGAATTTAATTTACTTTTTCTTTTGGTATTTATTATACTTATCCTATAAATAATTTATTTCAAGACAAGTAGACAATCTAAGCCCTTTGTCACATTTTTGCTGCTGCTGGAACTGACTACATATGAAGCAGACAGCTATGACAGGGATGTTCATGGACAGTAACAACCTTCTGCAACCTTCTACTTCACTCAAAGAAAACGGTGAGGTCTCTTTTATTTCATCAGTCAATGGTACTTCCTCCCATTTTTTTACTGATACTCAGGATAAAAACATTTTCAAAGTTACTTCAAATTCAAATCTGCCCTTAAGCAACCTACAGTTCAGTTTTGCTCTAATTGAAACTAATGAGACATCTGCTTTTTACTTATATCCAAGTAGGACAGAGCCTTTCTTTCATACAAGATACTTATGATTAGTTTCACTGACAGGCACTTAACCAAACTTACAAAACGTGTCAAAATATTTCATTTCTTTCCCTTGCACCAGGTCACCCTGCCACAAAGGTGATGGTGCACTGCTGCTGCATCTCTTCTGACTACCAGGCTCCCCAGCATGCATTCCAGTGGCAATCCCAGCATCAGCACTGATGAGGAAGGGATCTTTAGGCAATGCAGAAAAGACAGAAGGTTTTATTCAATACTAAGCAGATATCAAAAGGCTTTTGCATAATGTTCTTTTAATGAAAATTAAAATAAGGATGATGAAACCTTCAGTGATCTGCTGAGCTCTGAATAAACCCCAAATTATCTTTTCCCCAGTGGAGAATGATACATACAGAAGCAAGTAGACAAAAATATATGTAGAATTTATAATAACCTCATCTGTGTATTAGAGCTAGTATTATACAAGAGAGCCACAGGCAACAGGAAATTTGGTTCACCCTGCTTGCATTTAGAATTCCCAAGATCACTAAGCTTTACAATCAGTCTTCACGATTCAGCTGAGTAAATTCATCTACCTCAAACATTTGACTGTAAGAACATTTCTTTCATGAGGCATGTGTGTGCTTTTGCCACCAGAATACCTGAGCAACCAGCTTGAAAGCTCAGGTCATCAGTCCCAACTTTGGGACTCCTTAAAGATACACATTTTTCTTGGTTATTTCTTCATGCAGGATAGTCATAATGATGTGTTTTTTCCTCCAAGAGGATATACTTAAAGTAACAGGCTTGTAACTAAATCACAGAATCACAGAATCATAGAATAGTTAGGGTTGCAAAGGACCTTAAGATCATCCAGTTCCACCCCCCCTGCCATGGGCAGTGACACCACACGCTAAACCATGTAATCCAGGACTCTGTCCAGCCCAGCCTTGAACACTGCCAGGGATGGAGCATTCACAATTTCCTTGGGCAACTTGTTTCAGTGCCTCACCACCCTCACAGTAAAGAACTTCTTCCTTATATCCAATGTAAACTTCCCCTGTTTAAGTTTGAACCCAAATGCTGCACTGCACTACTCAAAAACATGCCACACTTTCAGCAAATGGCAATTACTTTTTCACTAGTTTTAATTTCTGTTTACTGATTTAACCTATTTCGGTTAGTAAGCAGAGTTAAGTTAGCATAGTAAGGAGACATAGCATCATGTTATTTAGGTACTATGTACATAAACAGAAGATTATGACTGACTTTTTCCACAGAAAGATCTATGCAGCCAGGTGTGGGGATACTGTCATGCCAGTGTACACAGAGCTGCTGTACCTCAGCTTCACTCTTTGTCAAAACAGCTATTGATCTTCTCACAACCTTCAAAACAACACAGATAATTAAACCTCAGGATTAGTGTAGGCAAACCTGAGAGCTAAGTGCAAGACATTACCAGATTACTTCATAGGAAACATAGGGAAAAAAGATTATATGAAAATACAAAAAAATAATGTAAAATATCATAAGTTGCATATGTGAGAATATAACTTAGAGACAAAGCTAATAATTTTCTCATTCTTTATATTTATTATTAATTTCTTTTGCTCTTTTATATTTAGAGGATTTAGTACTACCTTTACAAGTATATATGGTAGAGCTTACATGTAATCACCATCCCACTCTCTTTCAAGAGGTCTCTATACTGTGACCAGAATAGTTTTCATCACTTGGTCTCCTTAGAACTCAAGAACGGATACCTGTTAGTGTTATTCCAAGCAATAAAAAAACAAAAACCCACCAGTACTCCAGCCTTCAGACGCCTCTTTCACTGGTCTTTAGTCATGGTTGCACAGAAATCAAACCTGAAGCCAAAATTGTGGAGATACTGGCCCCAGACTTCCACAAGACTATGCCCTATAGAGCATTTTCTCCATAAACCAGTGAAATCAACTACAAATGAATGAATACTGCTCTCATTCAGTTTCAGGGTTTCTTTCCCTTCAGCAAAGACATAATCTCCATCTAACTATGCAGCTAACACTCACATCCAAGTTCTTTAAGATGGATAAATGACAGCTGCTCTCTTTCCTGTTTTCCACTACAGAAAATAAAACAAAACCCTACTAAGCTGTATCCTTGATAAATATCCTGGAAAGGTACTTACCCACATCTACAGCTTAAGCAGAACCAGGAGCTGCACCATGCAGCACCCTGTCTTTCTGTACCACATAATGTATTCACTAGATACATAGAGCTGTTCTTTTAATCTTTCCCAGTCCCTCTCACATGGAAACACGTTTACACAAAAGCTGAGCCTTTAACTGCTTTGTGCACCTGTCCTGCAATGAACTGAATAAAGGTTTCTGGGCTTAAGCACAGGCTCACAATTCAAACATTGGACTGAAGCTTTAAGTAAGTCACAGACATATAAGGTCTCTCACAGGACTTTCTGATATCTGGGAGAATATTTAAGTTATCTGCATCAACGCACTCATTTCCTCTTTACAGCAAGTGCAAAGCATGCATACTTGAAGAAGACACTACTCTAAGAAATAAGATAATAAGATATTTTTGGTTTTAATGCCTACTGAGAATGACCCAAAACAGCTGTTTGTGGTTTTGTTTGTTTATTTGTTTGGGGTTCTGTTTGGTTGGGGTTTTTTTATTGGGGGGTTTTTTATTTATTTGTGGTATTTCTCACCTCATTCTTACTGAAGGCAAAATAACCTGCCTTTCAAATCTAATCATAAAATGTAGTTGACAATGGAAACATCGCCATGTTTAATCCTTATTCTTGAGTTCTGGTTGGCACCAGAATCAGAAAGATAAAAATTACTCCAAAGAGGTTTTCTTTAATTAAAGCTGGCTAAATGCAGGTCCAGACCTGTTCTAACATGGCCTGAATCTCTGGACATTCTCAGCATGGCCACAGAGAATTTGTCCCACAGAACATTCAGCTTTCAGAATATCTATGTGTTGCACCCGTGTGTTTTGTGTTTCTCCATCTCTCCCTTTTATGTGTCCTTACTTTGTTCTATCAAATCTGGGATATTACCTTTTCTTTTTTTGTTTTCAGGAGATCACTGGTTCTGTCTTCTACCTCATCTTAGATGAACACCATGTACGCAGCAAAATGTTGTGGAAAAATTATATGGCCAGATTCGATCATACAACTGTAAGGATTTTATTTCCTTATTTAATCTCAGGTATGATGAGTTACTCAAGTACTGCTGACGACAACAAAACCCCTACACATGGATTTTTAGTAGGCAGCAGAGTTTAGAAGAAATCAAAGAGAATTTTTAAGGTCCACAGTTTCCCTCTGTATTTTCTAATCAGTTACAAGACTGGTAAGTTTCATTTTAAAAAAATGAAAATTAAAAGAAAGTTTTTGACCAGAGCTAATAAGCAGACAAAATCAAATAGCCATGCTAGGACACTATTTAGAATAAACAGTTTACTTTTATAGCAAGTCTGTAAGAGTTTATTTTAAAGACAGCCTGTCAAGAAGGGAATAAAAGAAACTGACTTTAATATAACACGATTTTTGTTTTAGTTTAATTCCACTTTTATTCTGACAACTTTGTAAAAATTGCAATGAAAGAGTTGGAAAAAGAAAGCCCAGCAAGATAAGCTGAAAAGACAGAACGTGATCTAAGAGTGTTGCTACAGGTGACCAAAAAGATTCTGAACAAGAGAAAAAAAAGCCCAAAGAATTACAAAAAAGAAGCTTCAGGTGGGAAAAAAAAACAAAAACAAAAACAAAAACAAAAAAAACAAACCAAAAAAAGAAAAGTTATGATTAAATTGTTCTGGGCTGCTTCTTAGGTCAACCAGTTTTCATTTCTAAACTTCTGCTCCCTTCTACTTACAAAGCTTTCAGCAAGAAAAGGGGCCAAAACATAAATGGCCAATATGCCTTCTGAGAAGTCAAGAAATAGAATCACAGAATCATTTTGCTCAGAATTACACCAGTGGAAGATCTGGCATCTTATTTTTGAAGGAGATACTTAAAAATCTGCTTCACTACTACTACAGGTGTATTAACATAGCTTTTTCCTTGACAAAAATATCATGACTGCAAGGAGAAAATGAATCACTCAATGTCTAGGGGCTAATTAATTGGTGCAAAGAGTGCAGCATTAATTGTTCCTCAATGTTTATATTGGTTTAGGTTTATGGTCAATACAAAGCAATTATTTACATTAATCAGGCAAGAAATTTTGCTCATCTGAATACTTATGAGTGCATTTTACAACGAGGTATGTCTTTATTTAACACATTCACTTTAAAAGAGGACTGGTAAAACATTCTTTGCTACATAGCATTACTTTAAATTTTAACTGCAATTACGGCACTACCATGTCTCTATTAGCTTTCAGCTGCCCTAATTTTCACAAGTCAGAGATCATAGGGCCAGTGTGGACCTGCAGCTCAAAACAGTCAATAACTGTTTTCATATCTGGGAAACTCAGCAGGGCCTCTATATGGGCTTTTACTTTCTGGTCCAAAAAGCATTTTTATGGGTTTGTAAGAGGCAAGTACAAACAGCAAGCCCACTGCCAGTAGGCTGAGCTTGTTTCTTGCAGTGTCTCTGCCTCCACTGCAGTATTTTTATGAGTCTGCAAATTCATGAAGATTTAAAATTGTTGAGTGAATCAAACCACGTATTGTTACTCCAGGGGACTGTAGGACAGGTGGGTAGGGTTGGGGGCATAGATGCATTTACAGAGACCTACACTAACAATATGCTCTAATGGTTATGCTTTCTCTAATGACATTGTTTCATTTGAATGTAAGTTCCACCCAGATATATTTGGACAGTAGGTCCTGACTGCCCAGTTGATGACAATCCAGCTGAACCCAAATATTTGAAAGCTGCTGTTCAAAGCCTTGCCAAGTTCAGTATAAAGAGTGAACAAACTCATTATTTCTCTGTCCTCAATGTCACAAGAGCTTCAATGCAGGTAAGCCAAGATTCATCTGATTTGTTTCAGCCCTCAAGAAGCATGGATCCAACTGTTATGTTTCGAATGAATTGTTACGTCTTACAGATTGTTTAGAGTTTGTATCTGTATTGAACAAAGAATATTGCTATGCAGAATTCCCCTGGGAAATGAGGATCTGCATTGATTCAAGACTTTGATTCCATCTACTGAAAAAAAAAAAAAAATTTGTTTAAAACTAATTTTAGACTAACAGAGAGTCTAACTGATCTCCTGGGTAACGCTTGTTTGTTTACCACAGTAATATTTGGTCTCTCTAAACTTCATTATGTATAGATAGCAAAGCGGTTTTCACTCTTTGTCTCAAACAGGTATTACTACAATATCTAATCATTCCCATTTTCCACCCTTTAGGTACTTGCATTTCAGAAATATAAAAAGTGATCCTGTTCATTAAAACAGAGAGAAATTATCAACAAGGCACTGAAGCAGGTCTTTGGATATGTAGTTCTATGTGGATGCTAACTTACCACTAAACCTAAACTCATTTCAACTGCAGCAAATCCATAAGTTACTAAGAAATACAAATTAACCAGGCAATAAAGCAACACTGACAAAAAAATCATTCTCCTGTAATACAATTAATAGTAACTCCCCAAGTGTAACCTGCTGCTTCCACACTTAGGAGGAGTTTTACATCTATTTCAAGGCTTGTAGGATTCTTCTTTCTTCCTGAAGCACGCACAAGGTCTAATTGACACTGTTCTTTCATTTATAGTGGGTTGAAGGTCCTGCATATTATGTAGAATTTTTAATTCAGGAAACATTCTGCTCCAAAATGACACAATTGCTGACATCTCCAAGTGCAAGCCACTTTCATCAGAACTAGCTGTGAGTACTTTTCCTTGTATAAACACCTACTTTTCAGGTACTATGATTCCTCAGTGAATACTTAGTCTATCCCTTTAGTTCTTTGCAGGCAAGAAACAAAGCCCATACGCATCTTTTTATGGGCTGTAGCTTTATACAGACTTGCAACTGTATAAACTGCTTTAGAATAGAGAAAACATTTCAGTTAGAATTCTGAATTCTTATTTAAAAGTCCATGAAGAAAGGAAACAGGAAAAAAATATACCACCCAGAAAAAGGCAGGGAAGCCACTGCCTTAAAAAAACAGTTCATTCTTAAGGATTTTCTCCAAGTAAAGAGGCATAGACAGTAAAGCATAAACAATGCATGAAGAGTATATTCATACAGCAATCAGGTCAGGAAGGAAAACACTTAAGAACTAAGGAAAAATATAAGAGAAAATGAAAGACTACATTGGCATGCTGCCAAGAGATAGCCTGTCAAGCTCCATCTTAATTGAGATCCAACCCTGTCACCTGCAGCCCAGTAAAGCCATAACTCTTAGAAACAATTTTTTTTTAATGGTTTCTTTCACTAGTGTGGTGTGAAATTGGTTTTGCATGAAAAAGGATATTATATTCCATTACACAACTTGCCTGCACAGGGATATTCTGGTACAGCATAACTTAAAATGTGCTGTTGTAGTTGGGCCTTAAGTGGCCAACTTATTTTTGCTATAACGTTACCTAATCCTCAATGCAAATATAAAGCCTTTTTCAAAATGCTGCCTGGCTTTGTAAGCTTGCCAGTTTCCAAGTAGAATTTTGACCACATTGCTTATCCCTACAAATACACACAGAAGCTGTAACTATTCAGTCTTTCTTAGTCATTTTACAAGATGGGAGCTAATGATTAGTGCCACAATGTGAGAAAATGTTTGCATTTTCTTCTTCCAACAAATAGGCTTCTGCAAAGGCTCTGTAGCAAACAGTCACTCGGAACAGGAACAGTTTGTCACAATATCCTGTGAAATCTACAGTCTGCAGGTATTTCTTAATCTAGTCTTAGTATCACAAGATTAATACTCCTTTACAAAACAAGAATTAATCTTTTCAAAGCCCAGCCATTCTAAAGTTTTCTTAGTCACAAAGACACAGGCTTCAAGAAAGTGATAAGGCCAAATAAGAAAGAAATCTGTATTATGATAACACATAATGTTGCTAGGTGGATAGAGATTGTTCCTAGCTGTTGCAGAGGCAATAGAATACATATACAGTCAACTGCACAGACTGTGTTCAGAATGCTCTTCAAAGAAATTATAAATATCAAAGATAATACAAAGAGTAATAATCGTCTAGTCACCCAAGCTTCATGAACCCATCTCCACTGGTATAAGAAGGAATCCCATCCGTCTATACTTTGACCTTCTGCTCTGCAGCTGGTCTTTGCAGACTGGAATTGCAGCAGGTCGTTAGTGTGAAGGGTGACCTTCTTTATAACTGAAAGACTCTGGAATAGCTTCAAAATAAGTAATGCTTATTGCCTGTTATATAGGATCCTGCCACTGAAGAGGGGAAACAGAAAGCTAATCAGACACCTATAAAATCCAGCCAGGATCATCAACAAGCTTTCTCTTCAGAAACCAATCCTTTCTCCCCACGCCTAGAAAAAACAGTGGGCTGGTTAAGATTCTACCACCTTCAGCTGAGGAGCTCTCTTCCAAAAACCTACCAGAAAGTCAAAATAAACACAAAGATGGGAAGCCAGTTCCACCTGAGGCTGCAGGACATGTGCCCAGTCTCAATGGAGAAAAGACTAAAGTAGACAAACCAGATATGACCAAACCAGTTACTGTACCGGTTATTCTCCCTTTTCCTGAAGAAGTTTCTCTATCAGACTCATGCCCAGGAGAAGCAAGGAAGATAAATTCCTTCCTCCAGCTTTTGTCGCCTCAAAAGCCTACCAAAGTCTAGCCAGCATCCAATCACCTCAACTACCTGCAACAAAATAATAGCCACATTGCCAACCTGGTCTTTCAATTTGTGTAATATCTTTAAATAAATAAATTGCTTATTATAGTCATCATCTTTGGAATTCTCAGGTTTAAGAAAACACAAGAATAAGTTAGAAGAAGAAACTTAAATGGTGCTTTTTCCAACAAAAGTATTTGGCTGCTAATTCTCAAATTCCTCTTCTCAGTAACAGCATGAAGGACAGTTAACTAAGGAAGGTAAAACAACTTGCAGGGCTCAGACAGCCCAAAGGCATCAGAAAAAAACATCCTTGGTAGCAAAAATCTGTCACAGCACAGTGTAGGATGGCTACTCCCCAAGAGATAGTGAGATGCAGCTGAGCATGATAACCAGGCTGGAAGGCAGGAGCCTGTCCCAAGGAACCTAAGCAAGGCAAGCAGGTTAGACCCAGAGATGGAAGACAGGTTATGGGAAGAGGCTAGATCAGCACATAAATTCACAGGCAATGAGGCAAGTCTGAGATCAAAACAGAAATACGAGTTTGTGACTTATTGTCAGGATCAGGTCTGGTTATGGTAACCAGAGTCAGACACAGCCCAGTGGTCTCCAAACAAGTCCACAGTGATGAGACAAGGGTCTGCCCAGAAAGACAGGCTGCAGGACTGAATCTGGACCAATAATGTCCATGGCCAGGCACAGGCACAGCTGCAATGCAGCAGGAGCTATATAGCTCAGGCAGGGGCCAAAATGCTACAGCCTCAGTTTACCAGCTCCTGTGCGAAGTGGGGTTGCATTGGCTCTGGATGTGGCCTCCCCACAGCAGTGCCTGGGAGCAAGTCCCCAAGGTCACCAAGGGAAAGGAGAACAGCCCTAGACATGCTATTGCTGAGTTGGCGCTGAGCCCTGGTGGCCAAGCCTCCATAAGGAGGGGTGCTCTCAGGGCCCTCATGGAGTCATACCCAGCATAAGAGGTATGACTCTGTATAAACAGGAGAAGAGAATTTCAACACTGTTTAGCATTAAAAGCTAGTGGTTTTTTTCTATTTATTTTATGGGTTAACTTCTTAATTGTAATGGAATGAGCTTAGCTCTTTTTTTTTATTATTATTTTCTGTGGAAGATCTCAAGAAAGATTATTTTTTCATAAGGCTTTATACCTTTACTTAAAGACAGTGGAAAAGGCTACCCACATGTAAAACCTCTGCACATGATTCTCACTGGCATAAAATCAAGCCCAGGCTATCCATGTTCTTATACTCTACTAGCCCTGCTGCACAGGAAAAATGATGGCTCACAAAATCAGCCTAATTCTTTCTTGAGGTAGGTCATATTAACTGTCTTATAATAAAAACCACAGGGACACTCTACAACTTGTAGCTGAGAAAAATCAATTTCACTAAAGCAAGACATAGCAACTGTACTGACAATAACAAATATAAATAAATGAGAAGACAACAAGAAAAAGAGTGAACATGGGAAAGAAACATCATTTGTGGGCAGGAGTACACTGATATTTGCAATAACTACACAGTTTGCATGAGACCAGAGAGTACTTCTTTAGTTGCCACCAGATACGTAGAAATCATAGAATAGTTAGGGTTGGAAAGGATCTTAAGATCATCTAATTCTGCCAGGAATGGAGTATTCACAACTTCCCTGGGCAACACATTCAAGTGCCTCAATACCCTTACACTAAAGAATTTCTTCCTCAGATCCAATCTAAACTTCCCCTGTTTAAGTTTGAACCCATTACCCCTTGT
>JAOEHX010011099.1:0-29504 GCA_025448015.1 Bolborhynchus lineola
TGAAAAACGCCTTTGACTTCTTGTTTCCTGGAAACTCCAAAAATCAAGCATTTAGAATTTAAGAGGAGGCAGTAAATTAATCAATTAAATAAGCTTTTTGAGTAACAACTTAGTTGAATTTAAGGTAGAAAGAATGTGTCACCCCTTGAAGAAAAACACAGTCCTTTATGGAGCATTTATAACATTTAGTCCTTTCTAAAGAATAGTAAAACATAAATATGAGCTGTTAAAGGATTTGTTTATTTATTCAAGTCTGACAATGGATTTTTCAAGTGCATGTGTTTCTTAACCTATCGTACTTGGTACTTGAGCCAGGTTAATTTACAGCCTTGCAAAAGTCACAGGTCTTCTTTTTTTAAGAAGAACACCTGTAGAATCTGAACACAACAGCCAAGATGATGCTGATACTCATAATTTATGATCTATTACTTCTGTTCAGTTTAGTATACAAACTTGCAGGGAATATTCAGACTTAAAGTGACATATCTTTAAAATCAGTGGCATGAGATAAATGTTACATCATTTTCCATTATGTAATTATATGGGCTGATGTAATATTCAGCAGCAAATGTCTTTATTTATTCTGTAATGAACTGAACCACTAGAATCTTTTCAGATATCTGTGGATAATATGAAACAACTGTATCCAAATAAAATTTTACCTCAAGTTCACCCAAGGAACCTGAAGGTACTAAGCATTTCCCATTTCATCTTTCATGACCACACAAAATCAACTGAAATTCTTGTGTGGGTTTAGGAGACAATAAGACTCAGTTCAGAGGTACAGAAGGTAACAGGTAATAACTGTTACTTGTGCTGCTGGTCTTGACTTGAAAAGTAGCAGAAAAATGTACTGTTTAAGATGATGTTTACTTGAAAGCTATTGCAGCTTCTTTTAAGCAGCACATAAAGAATATAATTAATAGCATGAAATTCTATTGCTTGCATTCAAGTAACCGAAAGCAAATTCCCTGATCATGCTACTATAAAAAAAAACCCAAACAAAAACCCAAAAACACCCCCCCAAATAGAAACCCTAAAACATCAAACCCCAAACCAGATACTGACATTGAAAGAATGCTAACAGTTTTTGAGCTCTTTCAGCTTTTCTTTCCAGCTTAAAAAAAAAACTTTACTGCTTGGACTTGGCTTTGCAATGTAAGCTGAGAGGTGGCTTTTGTATTTTATACTGCAAATAATTCCACTGAAGATAAAAGAGTGAATATCTGCAAAAACACCATGTGTTCATGTTTTTCAGAAAGTATTCTGGACTTTGTGAGTACTTCAGTCTTTTCTGATTGCATTGCAATTGGTGCCTTATTCCTTCTGAATTAATACATAGTATTCATCACCCATTTAGCTCTATTAAAGCTCCTCATAGTTCTTTGTTTTAATTTTCTTAAGGCCAGAACTCATTAATTGTTATTAATATGACAGTGATTTTATTAATCCTATGGTGGGTTTTTTGCACTTCTGAGACTCATAACTATTCAGTCTCCTGACACCTGTTGTACTGGCAATGACCCCCAAGAAAGAAATCAGAGAAGACAATTCTTTTCCCTAGTAAGCATGTACTATCCATTATTAGAAAAATGTTGTGTCTGTCAAAACTTGAAGCCCAAACCAAATTCGGGACCCATTCCAACTTGTCTCCACTACCCTTGTGGTTCAGCCTGGACTCACATTACATACAACACTGCAGCATACAACACTGGACATTTTCACTTTTAGGAAGGTCACTGAGCTGTCGTAGAACTCTATAGCAATCAAAAATATAGCAGAAATGGTTAGGCTGTGCATAATGTGAGGAATCAGCCATTCTGAAAATAAGCGTGACTTATAGTGAGCCTTGAAGTGCAGATAGATGAGGTTTACTCTTCACAGTGCTGGCTGGGTTACCTCAAAGATTTCTTTGATAGTACTCGAATGCGTGCAGCCAGTAAATTTTGCCCTAAGCTGCCTTTGAAGGCTTCTTCCTACTTGGATCAAGATGTCAAAATGTCCTCAGTTCCTTTGACTCAGCTCCTGATTTAAGCAGGGCTTGGCGTATCTCCAGAACGAGATTAACTCCTGATTCTTTTTTTGACTGCATTTTGCATTGTGAGTTACCAGTACCTGGGCCATGCTCTATACTTTTATACAGCCACTTGCACCTAGATCAAGCAGTCGGTTTTGTGGGCAGCTGGATTCTACTGGGTACAAACATCAAATCTAAAAATGAACTTCAATTTTTTTTTTTTTTTAGCTTAATCAAAGTGCTTGTTGTGCCTGAATTTTAGAAAAATATGCAGATATAAAGTCAAAGGTGTGCTTTTAACCTTATCTGTGAAGAGATCCTCCTTTGATATCTTACCTGATTTTCTCACATAGTCGCGGTCTCTGGTTCAGAGGACCCTGTTTCCCTCTTTTCTTCCTGAAGCCTTATTAACGGAGTGAAGTTACATCCTGAGCCAATCATCTCAGTTATAGAAGTACTTCTCACATGACAAGCACAGAAAAAAGTGACTTCTTGGATCATCAGGCTATCAACAGCCATCATGCTCTATAGCTCTATTAAGCTCATCAACCTCTACTTTGAAAAGTAGACTTTAACCAAATTTGGTGTCTCCCTGGACTCTTACTGGAACACAATGCATGATGACATGAGGGAAGAATGCCTTAATTAGATCTGCAGTTCACTACAGTTTTAAATATCTTCCCTCTGGACAAATGCTGTAGGACTGACCAAACCCCCAAACCTAGAGGAAAGATTGTAAGAAAAACAGTGTTTTTTAAAACCTCAGGATTGCTCACTAAGGTGATCTCTCTTTCACTGACTCAGCACAGCGTGCAGTGCCACAGCATGTTAGCGTAAATGCTGTTTTCCAAATGAGACACAAAATCAGATTTTTACTAGCCATTGTCATTAACACAGTCTTGTCACTGCTTGAAGATAATTCTAGTTTGGACAGTTAGTTGCATTCTTTTCGAATATGGTGTAGCTGAAAACAGTCTCAGACTAGGATTATTCTGTGCTGATATATTTGTTTTATGTTTCATGTCACAAATCAAACAAGATAAAATGTAGCTTTAAATAGTGTTTAGAACATGATACAACCAATAAGTCTCATGGGAAGTCCTCTGGGGAATATCTCTTTATACAAAGCCTTTCGGGGGACAAAGCTTGTAAATAATTTATCCTAGAGAAAAAAAGTTTTGCTATCTCTGTCTTTCTGATATACCAAGAGTTTGTCCAATTGTGAATACACCAATGAAACTGAAACTACCTTTTTTTTTTTTTTTTTTTACTGTGATAAGAACACCCCTTTCAGAAACTCAGTCTTTGTGTTTTCTCAGCTATTCTACTGCACTTTTCTAAAGTATTTCTTATCATGTGCAAGCAAATTTTGCCTGCAGAAAACATCTTGCAGTCCTCCCAGAGTGCATTTCAATAGTGAATGAAGGCTCTCTGTATGTTTAAAGCCAGATTCCCTCAGCTACATTTGGAATTTCCTCCCAAACCACAAAAAGAGAAACAACTAACAAATGACATTTATGGCACAATGTATAACACACACCAGATATATATGACATTTTTTATTTGGACCTTTCTAGCTAAACAGAAGCAAACTAATGTTTTATGAAATTCTCTATGGTTGCTATGGCTATTTTTATCTTAATATCGATGGCCCAAAGGATTATCTCAGGTCAAGACGTTAGTCCACTGAATGCCCTTATTTAAACAGTAAGGTTATTTAGGGAAAAAAAAAAAAAATAATTAATGACAAAAAGACATAGTAATATTTAATAACAATTGCTGTATTATTGTCTGAATTGCTTTGCTGATGGTCCTAGTGCTATTTTCCTCTAACTTTCCAGTACAGTGAGTGTACCTGTTCCAAGTATGCTCCTTGTGTTTGAGCTCTCCATCATCTTTTCTTAAATGTGGAAATTTGCACACTAAGTGTCCTGGTTTTCTGGAGACATTGCCCTAGATTGCCTTGGACCTTGAACTTTACTGCCCTTTCTTCAGGTTTGAATATTTGCAGGCATTTGAGGCAACAATTTCAATATTCAAACTAACTTCCATAGGCAATGCAAAATGGGGACTTAATACTCCTGAAAGACAGTCAGAAATGTAAATCAGGAAACAACAGATGAATATAAATATATTTAGGCAGGTTTCCACATAGTCAAGGTACTTCTGTCACAATCTGTATCATCTTATGAGGCTGGCATCAGAATCCTCTGTCTGTATTCTGATAGAATAGTATCTTACTACTTAAATGGCCGTATGGAATAAAGTTTTTAGATTTGTTTAAAACCAGCTAAAATTCTACTGATGATTTCAGTAAGCACCAATTCTGAACTCTGCTGATTAGTTAGACACTAATTTCATTTTAAACTGCTCAACACCAATCAAAAATGTGCTTCTGAAGTTCTTATTAGAATCTTGTTAGTGGTTTGGTCCTAAAAGTGCTCCAGAAAATCTTTATTTGTATAATAAAAATCAGTCAGAATCCAGCTTCCATTTGCACCAAAAGCTATTATTTTATTTGGGAATGTAAAAGAAGGAGTCCGAAACCAAAATCCAGTTAAATAGACTGATGTTGGGAAATTCCTTTCGTGACACTTTGATATTGGCTGTATGTTTGATGGTTTCTGTACCTGACAAAGAAAATGGGAGTCAGCTTGTAATTAGAGGCTACAAAAGCTCTAAAATATTACTGGGAGCTCGGAGGGGTAAGGGATTTGATTTTATTTGATTTGGTTTGGTTTGTTTTTTTAAGGAAAAAGACAAATGAGGAACAGCTAGTGCAAAACAGCTTAGCTTCCTACGTAGTGCAATCTCTCAGTGAGTTCATCTTCTTTTGATGTCACTTGAGTGAGCAGAGGCTTTGTGTATTTGAGTTTCCAAGGCGAGGAGCAGAGGGAGAAGGAGGAGCAACACTTGTGTTCAAACTGAATCCAGTGGCATTTCAGGGGGAAAAAACCAAGAAACAGCATAAGACACAGTTGTGGCAGTGATTAAGAAAATAATAACCCCCGCCCCAAGTCACGGCACATGCTTCCCATATGTTTCCCCTGGGCATTTGCCAGATACAGCAGGATCTGGTGACATTGCTGTAGAGTGATTCAAGGCCTGAAAAAGCCTTCCTGCACTGGATAGGGTTGGGTGGGGTAGGGTATTGAAATGGGTGCCTGCTTCTTGTTTTATTTCCTGTTGAAAGGAGAAGCATTAAATAAAGCTGGCAGAAAGAACTCCCAACAGCTTTCTGTCAGAAAGCGTATTTCTGTTAGAGTTGAAAAGCTAGAGGAAAAAATGTCCTCTGAAATTTGGCCTTAGAAAAGTACAAAAAGGGAGAGTCTACTTCAACATGTACGTTCAACTTTCGAGTACACTTCTGAAGCAAATTCCCCGTTTGTTCCCACTTACCACACTCCGGTTCACATCATGAAGCGGTCTCTGAGTGAGAGAACTGGATTCCTTTCAGATTAAATTCAACTGGAAGATGTGCTCCAGAAGCACAACTAATATACTCCAAACAGTTATGAGTGTTTAAACCATGGGAAAAGACTAAAGCTAGTGTGCAGCAAAAACCCAAAGACGTGTATAGTACAGATGTCAGGTCCTCAACACCAACAGCTTCTCTCTGCAGACCCACTCCCGGGCTTCACGATTTGCTCATGTGGACACAGACAAAGCTTTCCAGAACAAGCTGTTTTGGTTTTCAAATGACTCTTTGCTTGATTTGTTTTTAATATATAGTATATTATGTAATGCAAAACTTAAAACTGTAATACAATGCTTTAAGTGACCTCAAACCATTTGTATTGTCTTTCATAGAGTCCTTTGAAATAACTAGGTTTCTTTCCAAATGTGACTGAGGATAAATTGTGATATCTGAAAATTCTTTGCAGTTCTGAATTCCTGTCTTCTATACAGCTGTACAAGAGACCTGGATCTCTTTGTAAATGAATACCTTTGCGCTTTAAACACCTGAAACATTCAGGCCCTGTTCAATCTAATGGCCAAACTGCCATGTGTAATTATAAATGATGGGAGGAAGCTGCTCCTCCCTCTGGTATTCCTTATAGGACAGGCCGTATGTTACAGATTTCTCACCCCTTCCAGCCCTCAGACTGGTCTGTCCCCATAGAGCTAGCAGCTCCTGCATAGCTAAACCCTGAAAGTTACTGCCTTTAAACCAGCAGCCTGAGCTGAGTATTTATGGGGGGAAATGCCTGTCTTACACCTATAGGAGATGGCTACTTCAGCCATGAATCCTGTTCTTCATTAGGCATCATGTTCCCAAAACTGCCTTAATTAAAGAAAAAAAGAAAAAAGAAAAGGAAAAAAAAAAAAAATGGGAGTTTCTTACAATGGCAAAACAATGCTTTAAAGATTTGAGACTGCTCTAATTGCTTACACTGCTGTCTCTTTAAGCCAAGGAAGGGACCCGTGCTCACATCTGGTAGTCAAAACTAAATGGAACCAGCTGAGAGAATACCCACTAGAAATTAAATTGTATGGAAGATGGCTAAGCCAGAAGGACTTAAGTGAAAGGCTCTTTTTAATAATTCCCTTGATTTGCACCCATGCCTTTTGTTTACTTTGTTTATTTTTGTAATAAGCAAAAACAAATGAAAATGTCCCAGTTGTTAGCATTTAGCCAAATGTGTCCACTGTGCATTTAGGAGTGCATTTTCCATCCCATTTCACAATAAGGACGTCATTCATGGCCAGCAGTACATCTATGGAATGCTAGCCTGCAGCTTTATGAATTGATTTTAAAATGTAATGGAAATATATTGTATGTGCACAGTAGCTAACTCTTCCAATGTTAATAACTGGGACATTTTCATTTGGCTTTTGTTTATGAAAAAGTGAATGGGAGGCCTAATCCTAAGAATAGCCATCTGACTGTTTGTGTTGAAACCGACCATAACTGCCTGCTTATAGAGCTTTCTTTAGCATGGCCTGGCTCAGGCCACACGCAGCTTCCTTTTACTTGTTTCATAAACTGCCAAACCATGCAGGGAGATGGGATGGTGTCTTGCTTTCATTTTTGTACAAACATATTCTCTACCCAAAACTTTTTGTCAAGTTTCTCCCCTTTTTGTCAAAATTTATAAACAGAAATTTTCACTAAATTGGAATTTGCAAGAAACAGCCCAGTTCAGCTCCTCTCCATCTCTAGAACAATTCAAACCCAAGTTATAGAAACTATAAAACTGAGTTTCCAAAGACAGAGTCTTGCTCTGCAGATTCATAAGAAGAACTTTCATGAATACGACCTCTGTGAAATGTTGCCATTCATTGATTAAGGTACCCTTTAAGACTGTCTTGTTGCTTCCAAATTCAAAGAGGCAATCCATTAAAAGTATTATAGGAAAAAAATATTTATATAAAGGAAATATAAAGATGGAAATTTACTACTGACATTACTCTAAAGGCAGCTTCACAAACAATCTAGTGCAAAATCTTACCTTTTTTTTAACTAATTTTAATTAGGCTACAGCTAGGGGAATATAGTGAGTGGTATAATAATATAAACAACTATTTTTATTGGTGGATTTTAACTGGCAGAAACATTTTTTGCATTGCAAAGAAAGTGATAGGAAAGTAGAACCTAATAAATAATGACATCACGTTGCAAGGGACCTTTTAGTGATTTTCTGAGGGTCATAGAGAACCTGAATACATAGTCCTTTCCCAGGGTAATGTAATGGTGGTTGCTCTGAGGGGACATAGGGAAGAATACACTTGTCCTTTGGAGAAAGTTTTACTCTGCTTCTAAAAATATCTAAACAAACAAAATGTGATGCTTCAGTCCAGTGGAACAACTCCATAGGAAATCCCAATTGCGGAACAGCAGATCTCAACCTCTGACTGCAAAGTTGTGGTTTGAGGAGACATAAAGCAAAGCACCTGATGAGGAGGATCTAGCTCCACATCTGTCAGCTATAGCACCTCTGCTCGCCCCGTGGTGCAGAGCAGCATAAAGCAAAGAAGAAAATAGCACAAGTCCAAGAAGGAGCAGATTTTTAAAACTGCTCTAGAGCCTTGCTTGCAGCAGGGAGGGCTTGAAAGACACTGCGTGGCATGCATAGGTGGGGCACAAAATCCCTTTGCCCTGCAGGCAAAGGCTTCCAGGGACTAGGACATACTGCTCTATTAGTGTTAAAGGAAGACAGTTATCCATCACATTCTTATTTTGCTGGTGATGCTGGTGCTCAATGCAGAATACTTGCCCTAGTGACCTTGCAGTCTTAATGAGATTCATTCTCTTGGGTTGAAAGTGAGGAATTTGCAAAATGTAGGCATTGTTCTCTTCTCTTCTTTGAAAAGAATACAGATATCCCAGAGCTTCTTTGAGTTAGGACTTCTCTGTGCTATTCCTTACTATTGCTGTGGCCCTATGCCAGCTAAAAATAGTGCTTCAGCCTCTCATTGTGATCCTGCGCCAAGTACAGCAATATGAAGGAAGCATCAACATAATCAGCACAATGTAGCGTCTCTGAGCCAGCAGGGATATGTCACAGCTTTATGTAGAATCCTCTATCTTTTTATTTTATTATAGAGACCACAGACTGGGATATTATGGGTCACTCAAAGGTCATGTTACAAAAAGCAGCTTCTTTTGGGAAAGATGAGCCCCTTTTCAGTGTGCTATTAGATTATTTTCCTTCTCTCAGTTGACTGCATGAAGGTGCAGAATGGATATTTGTTTTCTGAATTCCTTAAAAATCTTCTTTTCTTCCTGTAATTTTCCTTTGGCACCTGTTTGGAAAGAAGAACTTTTGAAGTTTAGACAAAGATTTATCTCCCTGGCCCCACAAATATAATAGTCAGGCTGCCCTGCTAACTGATGAGCCCAGTCAAAAGCAGCAAGACTTGAACTCCTATGCCTAAATTACATGTATATACCAGATTTGTGCATCCAAGTCATGCTTGTACTCGTGAAATTATCATACCTACTTGTAACACTTACGTTCCATTATGAAGCATTCCTATCAACAGTTCCTTTTTGTTTGTCTCTCCTTGCACACCTCAAGGACCCTTATGCCATAATGCTGCCTGAAACAGTACACACATAGTCTCTTGTCTACCAAAGCCAGGTAGAATTAAGTTACTGGCACTTCTTGTATTCATTGGTTTCTCTGTGCAAGATTGGGAGCTAAGGTCACTAGGGACTGAACTAGTGACCAGGGCTGCCTCAGTTATATGGTTTACAATGGATGACAGTGGCTTGGACAAGTAAACAAAAATGGATATTTAGCTTGAATACAGGAAGAGCTTTGACACAGAGTTCCAGAGCATTGCAGTAATCAAATTGGTGAAATCTGGACTGCACAAATGGATGGTCATATAGGTGAAAGACTGGTTGAACAGCCATGCTCAAGGGATTGTGATGAGCAGAAAGAAGTCCAGCTAGTAGTGGCTACTAGTGGTATCTCACAGGGATCAAAATTAGGCCCAAGATTGTTTATTATCTTCAATATTGAGCTGAACACTGGGATGGAGTATACTTTCGGTAATTTGCAGTCTGTATCAAACTGGGAGGAGCAACTGCACTGGAGGACGGAGCTGCTAGTCAGAAGGACCTCAACAGATTGGAAAATGCTCTGACTAGACCTTCAAGTTCGAAAAAGGCAAATTAAAGCTCCTGCATCTGGAATGACTTAATCCCAGGCAACAGTGCAGACTGGAGGCCAAATGGATAGAAAGCAGCTTTGCAGAAAAGGACCTGGGGGTCACAGTGGATAGAAGGTTGAACGTAAGCCAGTAGTGCTCATTGTCTACTGGGAATGGTCTCTGGATCATGCTGACTTATGAACCATGTTTGGGCATTGCCTGGGAGAATATTGATTGGCAAGTGTCTGAAACATGGCAAGGACATTTCACAATTTGACAGTATAAATGATTACGTGCCAGTGCCTGGGAATGATCTCTGGTAGCATTTAGTTTATTAGGTTATTATTTACACCTAACATGTAAACGTGTAAGATAAAAGAGCATGTCAACATGAGCTTCCCTTCCCACAAGTGGAAATGGAAGAGACAGGCATATTTCAAGGGTTCTTTCACAGAAAATCTCATGTTCAAAATGTTTAACAGTAATGCCCATGTTGGCTTCTTTGGCACTGGCATCATGGAAGATTCAGGTAGCACCACCTGGCACCAATCTGAAGGAAGGGCAGGTCAATACTTCCTCAGTGTTTCATTTCTGCATCTTCCTCTCGGCTGACCATCAGCATCAAATGCTCCATTATGTCAAGTCTATTCCTGTTCTAGCATATTTTGTATCACTTTTTTGTCCAGTTTACAAATCATATATGAGTGGTTTTTGAAAAGCTGCTTGGTTTGCCCAAGATTTTGAGATGTATAACATGCCTTTTATTAATGAAAGGTCCTGGCACTGCCATCCGAGCAATTTTGTGTGGGTCATGCATGGGAATAGTATTGTAGGGCTTTTCATTGTTGAACAAAACATGTCTGGAAACTATTGATATGACCATTTGCACCGTGAAACTCAGTCTTAGGACAGCCAAGATTTTCCAAACAGACTCAAAATTAACACATTTTCACAATAAATCCAATCTTTGGAGAATCATTTGACTTAGCCTATGTGTGGCAAAAGATGCTGTCATCTGGGAAATCCCCATGCTGCAGAATGAGCCTTCCTTCTTCAATGGGAGGAGGCAGCTGAGGCAAGCTGGCCCTCTTGCTTCCCCACAGGTAGCCCTGACTGTTTTCACTTTCTTCTGTTTTTGGGCATAAGAAAGTTATGTTCTGAAACATGTGACTCTAATTGTACGCAAGTGCCCATGGTCTATTACAATATATATTAATTTAAACAGGAATGAGATTAGATTTACAAGCTATCCCCCATTACATATTTGTTACAATTTCCTGCTATTGTTGTAGATGTGTTTTATGAAGCAATAGAAAGCTTTGATGTAGAATTAACTGAATGTGTTTTACATATTCAGGTTTTGTTGGCAGTGGTTTTATGCTCCTGGCTTTGGTCTCAATGTACAAGAACACTGAATGAGAATTTTCAAACATTTATATATAAATTTTAAAAAGGAAGAAAATATAAACTGTAAGCCTGTCTACTGCTTGTATGGCAAAATTTAATACAGTGATTTCACAGCATGCAGAAGTATGGACTTAATTATAAAAATACTGTAAATCCACTAGTTCTCTACATTTGGCTTTACATGCACACACATACACATGCGCATCTATGTATGTACAGAAGCTTCTGTAGCAAGAGAGAAATTATTAAATTTAGGCCCTTAGAGAAACCAATAAGAAGCTGAAATAGTTAAAAAATGTTTTATCTTTTATAAAAAGACTGAAATATTGACATTTCAAAAATCCTTAACTTGAAAAATCAAACCTTCTCCTTTCTTCATGGCTTCCTGCTTTCTCACATTGCTTCTTTCCTGCTTATCCAACTGGGTACCTCCTTAGCTGCCTACCTTTCTATATTTCTTCAAGTGGAATAATTCAGGAAAGAAATGAAAAATCACAGGAAATACTAAAAAAACCCCAACAACCCAAAACCATCTTCTCTGTTTCTTTCATTTTGTTTTGACAAAGTGTGAAAAAGAGTTTGTTTCTGAATTTATAAATTTTAGAAAATTCTTCACATTTTCAGAGTGAAATATAAAGATACGTTTATGGTTTTGTAGGTTCATCAACTGAACAAAGCTAACACAGAGGGAGGAAAAAAAATCTGTTTCCAGAAAGAAAAAATAAACTAATAGTTCTGAATTTTCTTTCTACTCCCTCACTTTTATTAATTTTGTATTGATGTTCTTGTACTTCTTTTAGGAATGATAGATAATTCAAACCACAAAAATCTAGAAAAAAAAGTTTGAAACTTTTAAATTTATTTAATTTCAATTGAAAACTGAAATCCATCATAACTATTCTTTATGAAAAGATTAATTTGAAAGATCATCAGAATTATTTTTAAAAGGCTTTAAAATGAGGTACTGATGATGAATTCAGAGATATATTTGCTGATGATGGTCAAGTTTGGTTGCTGGTTTTGTGAAATGATGGTCTTTCTCTTTTGCTGGTGGCTCTTTTTCTCTAAGCAGGGAAAGGAATAAAGTCTTGCACCCATTCACTCTAACTGTAACCTCTTACCTGACATTCCTGTACCAGGATATTACCTGTCCTGATCTACCACTGTACTAAATACAGAGAGCTGAGACCTAGCACAGAGTGATCCAGATTTGAGGTTGACTGTGTTTTGTTGTCATAATAATTGCTATATTTATTAGAACTTTTATTTAGCACCTTCACAGCAAAAAAATCCCACAAAAGCCTAGTAGAATTGCATTTCTTTTCAAGAACAGCTAAGAGAACAATGGATTTGGATAAAAATAAATTAACTAGTTAACATGTATGTCTTGCAGATAACACCTAACTGTACAACTCTACTTTTACTTATGCTACACCATGCTCTAGACAATCCATTACTGGCTGGTTTGAAGAAAAAGATATTGAATTTATTTCTGCAGATACATGCTTTTACCTCAGTAGAGGTTAAAAAAGTAGTACACAGAGAAAAATTATTAGAAAATTATGCGAGACTGAACTAGAAAAAAATGATAGTCTAAAATAATTATATTTGCAGATCTTGATAACATCATGCAGTTCTGATCAGTTATCTCAGAAAGGGCAGAGAAGGTCTAGAGTATACACAGGTAAGTAGAACGAGGATATCACATCTATGAATAGCCAACTTAAGTTCAATATTTAGGTACAAATTCAGTTCCTCAAAATGGCATAAATGAAAGCGATTGAAAGATATATTACAACCTTTTTTTGTTCTTCTTTCCAAATCTTTTCCAAAGAAATAATTGACACAACTGTTGGAATGTCTTTTCCCCCACCTTTTTCTTCCTTGAAATGTGACATACTTAAATTGCATCAAGGAAGGGTCTTATGAGAATGAGAATTCTTTTTTTCATTTTTTGCTACCAAAAAGCTTCTTAAAATGACAGGCTTTAAAATATTTTACTTGAAAATACTTTACTTCTTTTAAAAATGATGTAATGTTCCTTACATAAGGCACAAAGGGTTTTTATCAGTTTGTTTCAGGCTCTCACATTGCTCTATACTGCATTAAAGCTAAGTAACACTGAAGTAAAATTTCACATAAAAGTTTATTCATAGTATTCCTTTCTTGTGCTTGTTCTTTGCTTCATTTATGGATTTTTTGAAGAAAGAGAGGTTTTTGGAGAGAGGGAAAGTTAAAAAATAACATTTCTATGGAGCAGTTCAACTTAATGTACAGCTGGCTTTCAAAATAACGCAGACTACCAGTTGCAGCCACTTACCTCTGCTGGTTACAAAAGGACCTGGATGACTGTTCCAGAGGCACATACCAGAACTGACAATGTCTAAAAGTAGGTGAGCCAAATCCTATCATTGATACTGCAGCAGGGGAACAAGAGGGAGCAGGTTTCCTTTTGCACTTTCATTTGTATCGTCATGGTTAAGGATGGGATTACAAGAGTCCACAAAGCACTGGCCTAGTCGGCTCAATAACAAGTGACATTTCTGTTGGCAGGTATAAAACTCACATAGTGTTGAAGAAACATGTTGAAGGTGCAGGCTTACCCATCCTTTCCTTATAGGTAGGAGAGGAAACGCAAGGCCACACTAGTGTGCAAGTTGAACCCCAGAGCCAGGAGCAGGTTAGCTCCATCTGTAGTTGCTCTTGCTGAGACCAAAGATCAGTAACTGTGAGGTGGTTGAGCTCGATTGTGTCTCCGTAAAACTCTGGAAATGCTACATCATGGGCCTCTTGTTCCCTGAATAAGCATGCATCTGACATGCCTTTGAAGTACACGCAGCTGTACATGTTTATCCCTTTCTGCCTGATACGCAACAGAAGATTAATATTTCTTTGCTAACTCTGTGCTTTTCTTCTCCCACAGTTCTCATCTCTAATTGTTTGGTTATTAATTAATAATATACTACACAGGATTAGGTAATCAGGAAAACTGGCATCATTTACAGCAACACTTATTACATTTATCTTTGGTTTTAGACTTAAATTGCATTTTCATTCCAAGGTTTTATGGCCAAATTTTTATTTCCATGCCTTTGCTAATGAAGACTGTTTGTGGCTAAAATACAGCATAAAATAAAACTTTATGATCTTAGCTGCAAGTTGGTGTAGGGTCATTAGATTTGGCAGTCATGCTATACATACTTGGAGTTCAATAGCCAGTGATTGTTTCCAATTTGATCCACTTGGGCTTTTGTAACAATAAATGTTAAGCTTTCTGACTTTACAATATTGTAAGTTCGAGGGAAACATTAAGACTAAATATAGGTTCAGTTTTTACCTCCCTTGAATTATTTTTTTCTTTTTCTTTTTCTTTTTATTTTTCTTTTTTTTTTTTTAATTTTTGTACTTCTTGCTGCTAGTGAAGCTGTCTTCCTAGGGCGTAAAGAAGGAAACTTTGGATTCATAGACTATCACCATGTTGAGCTATGCAGCTGCATAGAGCTGAATCGGATCGGTATGAACATAGTGCCTATATAAGGGAATTTGTGCACTTGAAAATTAGGTCTAGCAATTCAAAAAGTAACATTACTTTCCTCAAATAAGCCCTGAACCATTATTTTAACATGGTGTTAGGAAATGAAGAGTGACACTGTTTCAGAGCAGTAAGAATCTGGTCATATTTGTTTTCTAATAGAAAAGATTGGGGGGTTTCTGTGAAGTGTAGGAATTTGCTTGAGTTATTGTTTTTTGTACTTTTGTTCCAGTCCCTCTACTCCCAGCTTTTTCCTTTTACTGTTGACCAAGTAGTCTCTCCTCATTTAGATTTAAAGCCTTAAAATTTTCTTTTGATTTTTACTCTGTTCCTCATACATAGGATTTATAGCTATATTTTACCAATTTAATCTTTGTAAGATCTGATTACTCCATTTCTTGTCTATTATACCATTGTCTAGAATTTCAATGTTGACTTTTGACACATCTTGTTTTCTATCAGTCCATCTAAAATTCTGACAAACTGGTTTTCAGTAATGAGCTGGCTGTCCAAATATAGATGCTTTCTCTATGTATGGTAAACCTAGGAGACTGTAGGATGAGTTTATATGCTTGTAGGTGCACCAGCTTTTATATTACTACTGTGTTAAAAAAAAAAAAGTTTTAAAATTAAGTCAGTGATTCTTGAGTTCAGATAAATCAGGACTAGATCTTAACACCAGAATCACTTCTTTCAAGTCAAGCTTAATATTCACTAATGAGCAAGAGTAGAACCAAAATATCGTTTTCCTTATATGATACTCCACTACTTATTATTTGCGTGGATCCAAATTTAGAAGAATTACTTTAAGAAGGTATGCAGGTTTACTAATAAACTGACCTTTTTTTTCTGTGATATGTGCCATAGAATTCATGCATGACTTATTCTTGCAGGCAGTACCTTGTCACCAATAGTATGGCTTGCATATTTTAAAAGTAGTCTATTAATGACTAGCACAGTAGTAAATTTCTGAAAGTTACTTTATGGTGGGAGGAATTAAAAAGGATAAATCAGATCTTCAAAGTAAGGGAGTGAGAGAAGCATTTATTTTGTAGTGAACAACTAGAAACCCAAAACCAGGACAGAGGCATGTTTACTTCGCACATAGAAGTCTTTGCCTGGCGGTATACTCTTACTCAAATTATTACATGTGATATTTTAAGGCAAATGATCATGAAAGCGCTGAAAATATGGATCAGCTATTTCAAACTGTTATCAGTAACTTCCTTCTAATTCAGTATTTAATAGACATATTTATTTAAGAGGCAAGTCCTGCCTATGTTTAGGCAAGACAGATTCCTGTAGAAGAGTTGAAAAAGTTCTAAAAAAAAAGTTGAATTCCTCCTTTGATGAGAGAATGAGGTTATCCTGCAGTGATCAGATTAACTTGCCAACTGACCACAGCTTTGAAGGCTAGCAGCATGCTTTGCACATACTGTGAGCCACTGACTTCATCAGATGAAAGTTTAGTAGTTCTGAATAAACTTAAAAACTGAATCATGAGCTCTGTGTTGACATGAGCTGCTTTCTCTAAACAACTTTTAAAGCTCCTTACCAGGCTTTTTCTTTTGAGAAATGGTATGTTTGGGGGTTTCCAGAAGTTACTCAACAATTTTTCTGCACCCTCCCTAGTTTAAAGTATTTCTGATAGTCTGGGGTAATTCAAGGTTCAGTTAGGATGCAAAGCATAAGAATGACTCAGAATTTAGTGATTAAGGATGTCATATTGGTAAGGGGAGATTTTAAAGCCCATCTTTGCTTTAAAGGATTAGGCAAAATATAAGCACATCCTTTGCATGAATGCAGGGAATTAGGTGCCCCCTTAAACCGTTAAATTTTATGGTTGTATATCAATCTGTAATCTCTTTTTGCCTAATGACCCTTTTCACGGAGAGCTTGAGAAGGAAAAGATGAGAGAACTCCCTTGACCCACAGATCTATCTGCAGTCTTTTTCAAACTCCCTATTTTAAGTCTTTTGTTAGGAGACAAGAGCCATGAGTTCATATATCGAAAAGACTAAAGAAAGAGCTGAAATGGCATCTCTCACAGACAAACTGAATGCTGAGATCACTGTGCATGGTCAAGAAGCACAGTTGTATGCAGTAACTGCAAAGAATAGAAGTCATGGATATGTCTGTTTTCCCTGAAAAACCTGATGTAGTCCTTCTCTGTTTTGGAAATATACTTCCCATAAAGCCTCCAATTCCCTTGCATTTCAAATAAGAATTAAAAGAAGACAAAACAAGCCAGTTGGCTCTTTTTTTTTTTTTTTTTCTTTTTGCCTTAGGGAAGGACAGAAGAACTGAAGGAGCTAGACCTTTGGGTCTTTAACCCAGATCATACCTCAACAGAGATATCCTGATAGCCTGTAACAGCATGTGAACAGCCTGTCAGCTGACAGTGGTGGCCACCAACCACAAACTTTTACACCTCCTTGACACTGCAGACTCCTCTGGATCAGAGGGACTCTGACTTCATTGCTGTCAGGGATAAAATTCTTCTTGGCTTTAGCTGGGCCAATATTTTGTACACATTTTAACTGCCAAAAGCCATAATTGTACATGGCCTTGACCTCCATATACACAACACTGCGGTGAAGGTGCTAGGCTTAAACTCAAGAGATATGGGGTCAGTTCCCAGCTCTGTGGATGGTTTCCCCATATAAATGTTTTACCCTGAAATGTCTAGCAGGACACTTTATCTATGCTGTGTTTGCTCCCATTATCTCATCATTTATCTGTTCTCATAAATTCTTTGGAGCGTGTATATTCACATCTTCTAATGCACTCTTTTTTTGTTGACATTTTCATTTGTAAATAGTGTTTTTTTAAAAATCAGTTTTACTAAGTTGTCCATGCCAATAACATCTATTTTCAAGTCACCAGAGCATCTTGCAATCATTACATATGCACTCTGCCTGACCTTTGACTTTTAGTCTGACCAGTTAGGCCTGAGAAAGCCAAAACAGTTAGCAATTGCCTCTGCTTTCCTGATTCATGTGAAGCCACTCAAATGTCTCTTAACCTGTTTTTTTCTGTGGTTTTGCTAGCACAATGCTACTATACTAATGGAACTCCTGTTTTACTTGAAATCTCTCTAAGCTTTGTGAATACAAACTAACGCATATTTTAACATTCATGTTTGACCAAAACACTTCCTAAACAAAGCTATTTGAAGGATAAGGAGACCAAAGTTCATACAGCATTGGATTTTCAGATGCCAATAAAGGAGTTTCAGACTTTGCCTATATAGGAATATTAATCTACAGGTTGAAGAAAAAAACCCTTTCAAACCACCACAGGTAATCAAGTCAACTGCATTTATCCTATATATGTATCTCAAGATAGGTTTTCAACATGTTGAATACAGGTGAAATTCCACCCATTTTTCCCACCTGAGAAGTCAAAGGAATACTATCCATTGCTGTGTATTTGCTGATATTTGGTATGTATGCTTGCTTTCCCCTGCTAGTCTAAATGCTCCCATTAGGTTCAGCATGAAGAGTGGTCCCGAAGACAACAATGAAATCTGAGCTACAGAGACAGCAGGAAATATTTGCAAGCTGTGCGAGGTCCAGCAGTGGCACTTAAACAAAACATCACGTTTTGCAGGAGAACGCTGCATGCTGATCACTTATGAACTAGACCCCCTCTCCTTTCAGAGAGGAGACAATGTTCGTCTCAAAGGGGAAGATTAACTACTTATTCAAGGGAGTACATGGAGAAGTAAACCACAAAAAACTAAACCAAATCAAATTCAACACTTTGAGAAGCTTCCCTGAACTAAAAGATCAGGTGGAGGCATCAGAGAAAGAATGAGAGGGAGGAGGGAGGGAGATACAGAGGAGGTTATTCACACTGTCTGACTTCAGGCCTCCAGTCCAGGCTTCTTATAGGCAAACTGAGACAGCTAGGTTCCTGCAGAGGTCCCTTTGAGGTCTATTTTGATTAATTTAGAGGAATTGGCTCCCCAGTTTAGGATAGTTTGGCTATGTGAATGTTCCCCAAATTATTACCTTTTAACAGCATTACTGAGAGGGTTTTATTTCCCATGATATGTACTTGCATCATAAATCCAAATAACAACAGTGGGTTTTAGAAAAGGGGAATGAAAAAGCAAAAATGTACTACCTAATTAAGGCCTCGGTATGTTAGTGTAACTTCAGATATATTTATAATCCCCCTCTTACACTGACTTCTGTAAGACAATAGAAGGCATCTGAACGTATGCAAGCTACTCCCTAAGAAATAAAAGCCAAGTTGAAACACTGAAAGATGAAGAGTAGTCTTGAAAACAAGTCTAAGTACCCTGAGCCAGATGACCTGTACACTATCTGTCCACTTTGACTGTTTCCCCAGCTTCAGCCTGAGCTGAGAATGTTCACACTGCTTAAACAAAGGTGAGCTGACCAAAGAAGCTGGGGAGCCATCAGCACATATTGTGTGATCTTGAGTACCCAGCTGAAGCTTGTGTTCTGGGATGGCTGGTGTTTATAGTGCAGGCTTGAAAGTTAACAGCTTTTGGTTTGTAAGTCTGTGTTCTGAAAAAGGGCTGACATCCTTGCTGAACAGGCATTGCAGACACAGCCATTGAACCTGATGTGCTGCAGTCGGGAAAGACCCCACCAGTGCAGCTCCACCTTCGATGCCCTGAAGTGTGGGGACTCAGAGGGGAGGGAGCATCCCGTAAGCTCTACAGCTCAATATGTTCCTGTTTCCCAGTGAAGAAGCACAGATTTCACCCAAGAAGTTTTGCTAAGAGTGGAAGCTTTCCTCCACCGCCAGTCCCATAAGATTTAATTGTGGTCTCAGATACTCGTCTTTTCTCAGTCCCATTCTTTCTGCCAGCAGTTATTCCTCACTCAGAATAAGTCTAGTTTTTTCAGATCAGATTGCTAGTGGATATTTGTTACTGTGAAATCTTCCAGGCTTAGTGGGGTGGGAGTTGTGTGTATTTGATCCATGCCGTCCACTCTCTCCTTGGTTCACTGTTTTTTTCTAACCAATTCTCTCCACTGAATAAATTGTTCAAATGTGTTATTGCCTTTGGGACAACTGTGAGGTTCTTGCTGTCTTGCTACTGTCAGTAAGCTTCCAGGTTTGATTCCTGTGTCAGTGGCATGGTTAGAAAACAGGGCACGTTAGAAACAGGTTAGAGTGTCACAGGTTTATAGAAATCAGGACAGGACTATTTCTTTTTCAAAATGTAAAAACTTTGTGTGGTAGTTCACTGCACCAATATGAAATCAAAAGGAGCATTTACAAGATCAATTTACTACTTCAAGAATGTTGCAAAAATATGACAGTAAAGATAAAAGAGACTAATCCAAGATGGTGCAATAGCTTTCATCATCCAGTTTCATAAATAACTAATCCCACTCTCAGAGAAAATAAACATACCATGTTTATTTTCATATAAATTCCTTTAAATTGTAGTGTTGCTCTTTTCTTGAACATGACTAATTATTTTCTGCTACCCCTGCAAGCCCAGTTTTCATCATAGCGTGTTTTCATATCGTGTGACTCAGTTGATGTGGCTATTCCACCCAGTAAAAAAAAAGAGGCATTGTAATACATTTCTTAGGCATGTGCCTGTTTCCATCAGGTACCCATTTCCTGTGTTTCCCAAATTTTCTTAGTGTGGAAGCATAGTTTTCATGTGGTTTCACCTTTTGAAGGTTTCATTCTCTCCTTGATATGTACCAGAGGTTCGGCTATTTGAGCAAAAGGAAATAATTTAATGGACAGTAATAGTATTCCTGGCCTTCTGTCTGGACTTTAGATGTTCCACACAGTTTAAAAGAGATTAGAGTAGTTTCATGATAGTTGCTGCTAAATTTTTAAGAATTGCTGTGATGAAATGATTCTTAGCCAAAGCATGAAGCGGGATGTAGCTGTGTTCTCCCAGATTCAGTCCAGGGTGGTGTATGGGCTTCCAAGTAATAACTTTTTCTCTCTCTGCCGTAACCTGCAAGTGGTTTAGGTGAATCGCTGCATTCAGCACATCATGATTTCCAGCTTTTCCTGGGGGGTATGTTGCTTCTCCTATGTGTCCTATCTGGCACAGGAAGACCATTATCAGTGAAGAAAAGGAGTGGGTATTGCACAGTGCAAATATCATGAAACAGAAAGCAGAAAACCCTCTTCCCTCTATGCTCCCAGAGAAAGGACACAATTTAGTGCAAAGTTTATATCTCTTCTTGAGCAGAGAGCTAACATTCTCCATTAACAGCAAATGTTTCTTTCCAAAATACCAGCATTGTGATTACATCTCTTTTATTAAAAAAAAAAAAAAAAGATACTTTAACTCTTTGAACTTGAAATTCTTTCTAACCCATTATACAATGAATGTAATAAACTGAAAGAAAATAGTTTTGCATTCCTCTCAGGCCCTCTTAGTTCTTCACCGTATATGCACTTAAGCATGGCTTTACATAAGTCAACAAGATAACTTCTGTTCATAAAGATGACTTGATGTCCACGTATGAGGAACTCTTGTCAGATTTGTCCATAATTCCAAAGTGCATGTTTTTTTATTCATGCATATTATATATATGCATATATTTGTGTTTAGATGTATGTATGTACGTACATCTATATATAATTGTGTATAAACATTAGGCAGAACATAGTAGCCTAAGTGGTAAAATTATGCACACCACACTGTGATGAATATTAAGTTGTCTGTTATCTTATCAGAACCCTGCAGTAAGTACATTTTAATCACATTTTCTAGGTCTGTGTGTTTCTCATGCAGCATTCAAAGGATATGAAAAGATTTTAGTAAGAAATTTCAATGGTTTTATTGCATTCGTATGGGAAGCATAACTTCACATTCCTACATGTTTACTGTACTTTCCATAATACCTCAATTGTCAGGAAAAAACAGGAAAATACTAAAAGGAAAATAGTTTAGATTAAAAGACTGAGCCCCCCTATGGATATTCTCAGATCCATTGAATTCTTTCTTCTGGGGATTTCTCTGATGGATGCAGAGTCTCGTCGCCTACCCGCAGCATTGGCAGGAAACCCCACACCTTGAACAAGATGACCTCAAAGAAGCTGCTGAGTTTTCTGGCCCTTTTTCAGACCATTTTCTCCTGGGGCCAGATCTGCACTGTGTGAACATTAAAGATTTCATGATGCTCTTCAAAAGGGAGCCAGCCCTGCACTCCATAACAGCAGTCTGCTTTGCCTCAGGAATTAAAGACAGTAGGAATTGACCTCAGAACAGGACTTCTACTCGGAGCTGATGAGAATTTTCTTTCCTTGTCCCTGTAATTCTACATGCCATGTACTAGCTGGTTCTCCCATTCCCTACAATCCCAAATACAATGCCACTTTTTCTGCAGCTTTTCCATCATTTTGGGTTCAATCATAGGAACATCATAATAATTACACCGAATCTGACTCTAAATTACTTAAGTTTTTTTTTAAAACTAGTTTTTAAAGCCTCTTTACACTGCTGGAATAATGTATGCAGACTTCAGTGTAAATAAAAATCATCCCTTAATTTTTTTACTTTTTTTTCTGCAAAGCACTGTGTTTGTTCCACAACAAAAAGTAAGGCAGAACAGCCATGACAAAAAGCGTGATCCATCTGTCTCCTGTCTTAGCAAAGAATGCCCCGAGAACTGGTGCTACCAAAGTTCTCTCTCTCAAACAAATCTTAGAACCGTTTGCTGGATATAATAGAGCAACATTAAAAATTTAAACTAAACTATAGCTGTCAGGATAAATACACAAAGTACATTTTGTGATTCATTACCTCATTTTTATTGCATTTGTCCACTTTATTACTACTTTGCAGTTCAGTAATTTTTGACGGATTTTCCAGTCATTAATGACAACAAAAAAAAGTGAACAACAGAAATGATAGAACCAAAACAAAAAAAGGTAATCTATTTTAAAACTGTTTTAGCCAAAAGAGTGCTTAGTGGTCCTGGTCAAGACAATTAGGTCTATTACTGACAATCCATGGGTTTGGAATAACGATGTCCTCTAAATGTGATAAAATTACTGTGCATGTCTAACAATAGGAAAAGAATGGAAGGAACAAAAGCAGATGCCACACAGTTGGTTTTGCAGTGGAAAGAGCTTTCTTCTAGAAAAGTTCCTAAATTTTGATGTGGAAAAATTGAGCATTTTTTTTCTCCTAATACATCATTTGCTTCCTAAGGAAATTTCTTTTCTATTTTTTTTTTTTTTTAAAAAGAGGATACATGAAATTCTAAAAGTATACTTTTGAAAACTGAAATACAGTTTCAAAGGAACTGCTGTGTCTATTGCCACTGGACTTCCCGGGTGCCTGACATTGCTCTTGTTCTTTAGTAGCACTTGGCTAAAGTCTTCCAGAAACACTTATTTCCAGATGAGACAGTAATATATGCTGTTTTCAATGATCTGCTCCATGGGACATCAGAATAGCCCAAATAGTCTGAAAGTATGAGAAGAAAAACCAGAAGCTTCTTGTTCTTCAGACACATCTTCCATAGTTATTTCCATAATAATAATTTCCCATAAAATGGGAATTAGCTGAAAAACAGTATTTAACTAAAAACAAGTAAAGTTTTTATTTTAAAGTAGTTAGAATTATAGACATTTAAATATGTATATTGGGTTCCATTTTTATGGACTGAAATCCATTTTCAGCCATCTAGCTTCATTCTATCAGTATGAAGTGAAGAACAATTCTCAGTAAAGAATCAATTGTGAAAAAGAACAAACAGCTGGAAGACTAGATTTTAAGGGAAAGACATAGAAATTCTTTTTTTTTTTTTTTGTGAAAGTCAGCAATGACCTTTTAAATTGTTCACTTGCTCCTGGTGTTACTAGTTTGAAGAAAACAGCATTTGGGCAGTTTTAAATAAGGTGTACATACTAGATTCATCCCACTTCAGGTAAACAGTTGTGCCATTTAAATAGTAACCAAGCCTCATTTTGTTTCTAAAGGCAAAGGATGGACTTCACTAGAAGACTGTTCAATTTTAAGTGAACTTATTCATACTTTTGCATACTTCCATATCTTTCTTTAGATATATAATTCAAGTGTCTTCTACAAGTACCTAAAGTTAAGTGTGCAGAATATCTGTATCTATGCATATCAGGAACGCAGTTTCTAAACTATGACAAGAAGGTTTTATCAGCCATTCTGCTAGCACTCCAAAGCAGAATATTCCGCAGGAATTTTGCTTGACCTTTTATGGTTAATGCAGTCTCTGCCCCAGCATGGCAAGTAAGATCAGGGTCTTTGGGCCACTAGCTTCATTCCATTAGAAACTAAAATCTCCACTCTGGTGGCTGCTGCATATGCAGCATTTCTGTGAGAGCAAAAGATCTGGTGAACACAGGATATGTTGGAACAGAGGTGATGAGCCTAGCAGGAAATGATAAGTATGTGGACCACTCATCTTCCATTTTCAGTCTTTTCAGAGAGTTGCAACTCAATCACCTCCAACCTTAACAAATTATTATTATACATATTATGATTATTTATATTATAATACAATTATTATTATACTTATATATATTATTATACAGTTTCATAAAGACTATTTGGAAAATTAATTGAATGCATGACTTAGTTGTGGTGCATAAGGCTTTGCAAGATTACAGATTAAGTTGTCATTTGTTGTATCTTTTTTTTATTGTTCTATTTTTATGTTTTCAATAGAGCATTTTCTTTAATTATAGTGCAGTATCTCCTTTTAGTAGAAGTAGAATTTAAATGAACTTATGAAAAAAGCAAAAGACTGGAAAACAAGCCACCAAGTCAATTGCTCCTGGCTGTGGGACAATCCTTTATGCATGAGATTTTAGAAAATTCACTTCCTTACCTCAGGAGCTCATTTTCCCTGGCTGTAAAATCAAACTAGTATTTCTCCCTGCTATATTCTTTCACAGAAAGAATAAGAAAAAGAATGAATCACTTATGACAGATTTTATTGCTCTTACTGTCTGTGTCACCGGAGTGCATTCTGATAAACCCAATATATTTTAGACTAATTGTTACACTATATGTCAAAACAACCTCAAAGATCAGTCACTGTTCCAGGGGCCAACCAGTGATTTTGGCCTACAAGTCTCAAATTATTTTAGCTTCCACAAGATGACTGCATCCTACTCATCATTGGGAATAATTCCTGGTACAGGTTAGACTGTAAACTCTCCAAGTCATTTAGGAGAGAGTTAGTTTGCTCAGGCTGCTCAAACCACTCAAAAGCACAGATGAGCAAGATCCAGCTCCACTGACTGCACTTGCGCTTTGATGATGTTTAATGTATTGGTATAAATGAAGCCTTTAAGAAAGGATAGGATGGGATGGCATGGGATGGGATGGGATGGGATGGAATGGGATGGAATAGGATGGAATGGGATGGGATAGATTAAGTAGGATAGGATAGGATACAATACAATATGATACAACAGAAGCCTAGTAGACAACCCATTGATTTACTCATACCCATATTGCTGGAGGATGAATCCAACTTACTAACAAGTAAGAAAAGGTACATGGTGTATAAACCAAGTTTTTTCCTGTAGCAGTGGTTGCTGTTTCTGAGAAAGCAAAATTTGCTATCAGAGATTATTGTGCTCAAATGAAAAATGCGGCCACAGGTGTTTTAATACGTGAGCTGGGATAAGTTTTACATAGCTGTAGAATGAGCTTCAGCTTTTAAGTTACTGTCTTTCTCTTTACAGTAATAATCTCTTCACTTTTACAAGCTCTATATTATTTTTAGGTAAGAAAACACTATAAAGTTCATGTTTTATTGTTCCTTGAAGTTACATAAATTACATTTGGCCAAAATAAATCTAATTCCTACTGTGAGAACCGAGAATCCAGAATGTTGATTTTCCTCCAGTTATAAACAATGTGAAGATATGTTATCCTGGGTCACAATTTTCCAATGTACAGCAAAATATATAACTCACTTTTAATAACAAAACTGTATATATCATTAAAGTTTCTTACTCCATGGAGCTCATATTAAGTTTCTCTGCACAGCAAGGGATATCCTTTCTGTGTACCACAATTTCTAAAATACTGTTTGACTGAATGAAAAATATTTCAGTGATTCATTAGTAAAACAGCTGTCATTTTGAAAAATTATTCAAATTAGTCTGTATTTTCAGTGCAGACACTTTTTTTTTTTCTTTGTAGATCTAGTATTGCAGCACAATTTTGTATTTCTTTAATCCTCTTGTTGCCATGGTTTTTGGAAAGGGAACTTTGGAGAATTATTTATTATTTTGATTTCTTCTGTGGTTGTCGGAAGTTAGAGGCACCTCCTAAAATTTAACATGCCTAGTTAGGAAATCCATGATGTTCCTTATGATACTTTGATTCATTAAGTTTCTAATTTGGAGTTTTCCAAGCCATAGACTATCCCAAAAAACTATTGACAGGATTTTCTAAATCTCTTGGCTTTTCTCTAACACTACTTCCATTCACATCCATGGTAAAATACCTGATGATGTCAGTGGAACTACTTAGGCCAATACTGAGTGCTTTTGAATATGCTCTTTTAGAATACTACCTGACTGTGTCATAAACCTTCATCTAAATCCTTCTTCAAACCACAGCACCTCTGTCTACAAATCCTTGAGGTTATTAAAAGTCATTGAGAAGAAACAGCATACCTGCAATGTTACTAAACCAGGATCTGAGAGGACAAGAAGAAAACCTTGAGAATCCTGATTTCTTGTCCAAAACATGCTTGCAGTAGCTAAATGGCATGAATAAGGTTCATCATACAATCATAGAAAAAGTTATGTTGGAAGGGACTTCTGGAGGTCACAAATCCAGGTAGGTTAACTTCAAAGTCAAATCACATTTCTAAGGGTCTTCTCCCAACAGGCTTTAAAAATCTCCAAGGTTAGAGATTCTGTTCCCTTTCTGGGCAACCTGTTCCAGCCCTTAACTCCTCCTGTGAATAATTCTTTCCCTCAATGCCCAGAGTTTTCTTTGTGTCACTTATAATGACTGCCTGTACTGGGTTCAGCAGTAGCAGTCACTTTTCTTCTTCTTGGTAGATGGTGCAGTGCTGTGTTTTTTGACTTTCAGACTGGGAACAGTGCTGATAAAACTGATGTTTTTAGCTACTGCTTAGTAATGTTTGGTCTGACCAAGGACTTTCTGAGCCTCATGCTCTGCCAGGGTGGAGGAAAAGCCGGGAGGAAGCAGAGACAGGACACCTGACTCAAACTAACCAAAGAGGTATTCCATGCATTTCGTGCCCACTATATAACTGGGGGCTGTTACTTGGAAGGGTCAGATCACTGCTTGGTTGGGCTGGGTATCGGTTGGCGGGTGCTGAGCAGTTGTATTCTCTTCCCTTGTCGTTACAGTTACTGGTGGTAGCAGCAGTGGTTTGTGTTACACCTTAGTTACTGGACTGTCCTTATCTCAATGTGTGGGAGTTGCATTCTTTCCATTCTCCCCCCCATCCCTCTGGGAGCTGGGGGGGAAGATGTGGTGGGGGAGTGTTGCTGATTGGTACTGATTTACCAGCTGGGCTTAAACCATGACAGTGGGAAGAGAGCAAAATCATCCTGCTAAGAGACCTGTGTATTGTACTAGATCCCTCCATGGCTGGAGACGCTGCAGGGCGATCATTTGTCCCTAGAGGAATGATTTGTCCCATCAAGGAATGGCTTACCAGGTTTGTAGGTTCCTGCTGCAGTCCCAGAGCTGTCCATGGGCAGGCTTGTCTGCCCTTCCACGACCTGGGAAGCAGGGCCTAAGGGGCATGTGTTTAGCAGCAGAGACAAGTCTGACAGTGGGATTCTGGGAGTGGCAGGAGGTCAGCAGCACACTCCATGAGGAAGGTAGGAGCTGTCAGCAATTGGGTTCTTTGCTTTCTCATCACATTAAATGGGGAGAGCAGCTTGTCTGGCTGGTGCTTGATTGATGAGCATTAACTGACTGCTCGGAAAATGCTATCACTTGCACTGAAGTGGGTTTCTCTTGTTTCTCTGAAATAATGCTTCAATAGTTAAGGAACTGCTCAACTACTTGTTGTCTTTCACACCTGAGATCATCAAGCAGTTGTATTTCGTGATGTGTGACTAATGATGAATAATTCAGAGCTGTGGTTACTAGGTGGATGCCCTCTGCGTTTGCACTGGAGATGAAAATGAAAATAGTAAAGCAAAGAGTTCACTTCCCCCTTTTCCTCTTGTTACTGAGGAGTCATCATTATGTGGTCATTTCAGAGGCACAATTAGGTAACTTAATGATATGATGTCTGCTTATTCCCAGTCCTGGCAAGATTGTTCTTAATTAGGATAAAAATCATCTCCCCTTTCTCATGGCTCACTGTGAGGCTTCAGTGCACTGGCTTGCAAAAAAGGGAGACAGGAACTGTTTGTGATCAGTCCCGTGCATTAGCAAATCAAATGGAGGTGAAGTGTCCCTAATCAAGCCAAACATGTTTGCAATTTAGATGACTGGTGCCTCCTTCAGCATCTTTCCCAAAGCACCTCAGGCTTCACAGGAGGCATCCAGGCTAAAACTGTGCTTGTCTGGAGCATTAACCTCTTCCCTTGCTCACTAGGCAGTGATCTCTCTTTGCCAGATTCCATACAAGAGTTCTCTGAGTTTTTCAGGCTGTGTTTGGGTTTTGGTGGTTGATGTTTTTCTTTTTGGAGGAGTTAAGGAGGGGCTGCGCTCCAATCATAAAGTTCCTTTATGTGTTTCTGTTGTCTCAGGACCTGTGTTTCTATCCATCGTCACGGAGGATCTCTCGGCCCTCACTGGTTAATTGCCAGAGGAAGGTCTGAGCAAGTTCTGCTTTTCTGTGCTCTGTAAGTTTGGATGAAAAACCGTGGCAATAACTTCACTCTTGATGGGAAGGTTCTGAACTTGTTCAGTAATAGCCTTTTGAGAGCAACACTACCTCTGGCTGAGACTGAAATAGCCAGGCATGTCACTCACTTTTTTCTGTGTCGGCAGAACAGAAACAGGCTTGCCCGGTGTTTCTTGTCTCTTGCCCTCTAACTCTACTCTTGCTCGCAGACAGCAGCATCCCTGCCAGCTCTGCACTGTACTGCGATGTCTGCACTGTTTTGAAGAATCTCTCAGATAGTCTCTTACTGCAGGAATGTGTAACCTTTTCCTTTTAACCCCAAATTACAAATAGCTAAGCTACGGAATTGCTTGTCTAATGTCCTGCTGCTTTTGATTTTCTTTGCTCTCAAGGCACACTTCCTCATCCACACGCATTTCTCGCCCTTGCATCATCTGTTTCTTGTTGTGCACCTCCCATTCCAAGAGAAAATTCAGACAAGAAGATCTGAGCCAGGATGCCAAATCTGGAATGGATGCTTAGGGAGTGACTTTGAAGGATGGGGAGTACCACTGATGTGTGTTTTCTGTTTGCAGGCTGAGCTCCTATGCAGAGGTTAGAGCCCACTGGGCAGCTGCTCTTTGTCTGTAACCCAGCTGCAGCCACAACAGGAGTGCCTGGGTGTGTGACAAGAGTAGGTGGGATCAGAGTTTTAATTTATGGGGAGAAATCTAAAAGGGCGTGGAAATTAATAATTAATGTTGAAGTGGGAATTCTTTGCCCATTTGTAGGAAATGCTGCAGGTTAAAGTACGTGCAGCTGATATCTCCAAACTGCAAATCAAGCCGTGAATTGGCTGTTAAGATTATGACATTTTCTAAATGCCTGGGTCTTGTGATTCTTCAGATCAATGAGTGAAGTTCAGACGCTCATCCCCCCTTGGCAAGTTAATGCACGTTTCCTATTTGGATGCACAGCCAACCACTTCAGGATTTCACTCTTTATCAGATTAACTTTGCGCTGTGGTGTCTGTCGATTTTTGGAGTGAGTAAACACAGGAAAGTGCAAATAGTTGTATTTCATCTTACATTAATCAATTGGCAAATAATACAGATTTTAACTCATCAGAAATGATGGTTTATGACAGCTCAAATGG
>JAOEHX010011104.1:0-26407 GCA_025448015.1 Bolborhynchus lineola
GGGCATGCTAAACACAGACTGACACCAGCAAGCTCCTGCCTCCTTCCAGTCTAATTAGAGACACAATGAGCTGCAAAGACAATGTTTTACTCCAAGATTTCTTCTGCAGATACCTCTGGCAGGAAACAATCGTTTATTCTGTGTCTATATTGGTATTCAGATTAAATTGTTAGCATACAAAAGATGAGCTAAGGGCACATATCTATTAAAAACGCTTAGCAGAGTTCAGAAATGATGGAAGTAATTTGTGGAAAAAAATGTATTTTCCCCTTTGGATTTTTTTTTTGTTGTTGTTTTTGCTCACTTATCTAATTAGAAGCAAATGATTTGGGTAAGAAAACCAAAATAGGCTGGACTCCAAAGCATCTCTTATGAAATTATACTTCCCCCTTTGCATTAATAATTTCTACCTCTCAGACAAGAGAATTTTTCACTTAATTGCTTGTAAAAGTGGAAGGGAGGGAAGAAAAAAGAGAAATAAAATAAGTACTTCTGTTCCAATTGTCTGTTGAAATGAACATCCACCTACTGAACAGGTCATTGTGCAGAGGAAATGTTACTCACGTTTACAGCTGTTTAAAGAAGCAACTGCCAAAAGTTTGTGGCAGTGACTCTGTGTATGTGGTGTGTGGGTATATATATATATTTATAAAGTTACTTGTGATGGACAGTTCTATGCTGATTGGAAGAATATAAATATCCCAAGGGAAACTGCGTATAGAAAATTAATCTCAGCATACACAAAACATTTGTATGTGCTACTTAATAATAGGTTGGAGGACTAGTACTCCCAAAAAATTCAACATCTTCTATATTTATAGTATCATTATTTTCCTCTTTCTCAGGTAATTAAAGAGAAACAAACTAACATGTATCAATATGTTAACTCTCATTCTAAAATGCTACTCTGCTGGTTAAATTATTGTTATCTGGACAGATCTACAGTATAATAGGTGGTTATAAGGGAAGATGGAAATCATGTGAAAACAGGAAAAAGAAGCCTAAAGAAGCCAATAATTTCTGTTCAAATTTTAGGGCAAGAATCTACCCAACTGTGGACAGATTGGGCGGAGGGAGAGTCAGGGAAGTAGTCAGCCTGTTTCCTGATGTCAGGTGTAAGACTCTTGTTGCTAATTTTACCTGTGCTTACTTCAGTGACCCATTGCAAGCTGCTTCTGCTGCCTGAGGTTCTCAGAAGGGTTACAGGGGTCTTGCTACCCTCCTGCATTTCTCTGCGAAACTTGCTCCAATGACAAGAAACTTCAACAGCCTCACAATCTGTAAACCTTTAGATATCAAAGATGAGCTAGAAAAATGTATCTGTTAAAATGCCCAAAGAGCTCTGGTCAGTAAAGCTAAATCCAGCTGGTAGCTTGGCTGGTCACAAGTGGTGTTCCCCAGAGCTCAGTGTCGGGGCCAGTTCTATTTAATAACTTTACCAGTAATCTGGGTAAGGCATCAAGTGCACCTTCAGTAAGTCTGAAGACAATGTTAAGTTGGACAGGAATGTTAATCTGCATGAGGGAAGGAAGGCTCAACAGAAAGAGCTGGATAGGGCCAGTTGTATAAGGTTCAGCAACAATCAGCTCTTGATCCTGCACTTGGGTTGCAACAATCCCATGCAAAGCTACGGGCTTTGGGAAGAGTGGTCGGAAAGCTGCCTGGTGGTAAAGGACATTTGGGTGCTGGTTGATGGCTGCTGAACATAAGCCAGCTTGTACTCAGGCAGCCAAGAAAGTCAACAGCATCCTGGACTGTATCAGCAATAGTATGGCCAGCAGGGCCAGGGCAGTGATCATCCCCCTGTACTGGGAGCTGGTGAGGCCATACCTTGAATCCTGTGCTCAGATCTGGGTCCCTCACTGCAAGAGAGACATTGAGGTACTGTAGAGGGTCCAGAGAACACTGAAGGTGAAGGTCCTGGAGCACAAGTCCTGTAAGGAGTGGCTGAGGAACTGGGGTTGTTTAGCCTGGAGAAGAGAAGGCTCAGGGAGGACCTTATCGCTCTACAGCTACCCGAAAGGAGCATGGAGAGAGGAGATGGCTGGTCTCTTCTCTCAAGCAACAAGTTATAGGATGAGAGGAAACAGCCTCAAGTTACACTAGGGGAGGTTTAGGCTGGATATCAGGAAAAATTTCTTCAAAGGGCTGTCAAGACTTGGAATAGGCTCCCCAGAGATGTGGTTGAGTTACCATCCCTGGAAGTATTTCAAAGATCTGTAAGTATGGCATTTAGGACCATGGTCTAGTGATGGATTTGGCAGTGCTAGCTTAACTGTTAGACTTGATGAGCTTAAAGGTTTTTTCTAACTTAAACGATTCTATGATCAACATGTCATGAATTCTAGCAGGAGGGAAAAGCGGACTATGGCCTTGACCTAATATTTCTTGGGCAAATTTGGACAGTTTTCTGGTCAGAATAACTGGAGCACTGAACAGAGATTTTGCCTCAGTTGAGAATCCCATCCCAAACTCAGAGACTGATAGCTAAATGTAAGGAACACATTTACTATAAAACTTTTGATTGGTAAAACTTACAATGCTTGCTTCATTTCACAGATGTTTAATCAAAATATCTCAAGCAAATTTGTGATGGTCCAATGCTGTATACTGAGGTAAGCTGGAAACTATATATTAAAGTGGAATATGTAGAAATATTTCAGCAAAAGAGTTAGGTAAACTTGGTTTTATAGTAGTAACTGCTATATTAGGTTCAGGTCATGGGCTTAAGTTGTGGCCTGCCATCACTCACAGCACTGAGTGTCAGCCATCTCATGTATGCTTTTGTCACTTTATACCACCTAGCACTTTCCCAGATATCTCCAGAAACTACATGGGCAGAAGCATAGGTCAGAGACCACTCACAAACTTTGTACTCTCCAAACTGCTTCATGTTCTAATCCAACACATTAAGGTGTGCAAAGAAATCATCAGCTTGGGGCTAACAACCCACCAGTCAGACAGGCTACAGAGAAAAACTTGCATTATTTAATGAACTCTTAAGTGAGGGAAACAACTCCCCAAATAATCATCATGTCTTATGGCTGTGACATTCAGTAACCCCAGAGGAGATCCAGAAGCTATGTATTTGAACTGGAGTCAGCAAGCACTATTTGACCCAGGCCAGGCCCTGGTCCTTGCTGATTTCTCTTTCTGACTGAGACATGGAGAGGACAGAATATGATCTATCTATTACAAAGGCTGTGAAAAATTACTCCAGTTCCTAGTGAGGATTGCTGTCTCTGTCACTTGACATACATTTTCTCATATGGAAACAATCAGATAGGATTGTCATTGGACAGTGTTGAAGTGTGGGTTACTTCTCATTTTACAGTTTTGCAAAAGGCACATGTTTGGTTCAGGACCACCTGGCTGGCTTACTGTTGTGAGAGAGAGTTCCCAAAGGATGTCACCAAAGATATAACCACATGAAAGTATTAATTTTCCTTTGAGATATTATTTCAATTATCTTCTTTACTTGCAATCCACTCTGATATTCCTGGCCCTGGAGAACTTGCAGCAGACAAGGCTGAGTAGCTCTGGTATTGGGATTGTGAGTGAAGATCTTTGAGGGTCTTCCCTAAAGAGGCTAAACTATGCTACTTCCAGTTGTCCATTTCATAGACCAGGGTTTCTCCAAAGACAAAGAAGGGGTCACAGAAAGATTGAAGTGTGACATAGATAGGAAAGGACAAATTAATTTCTCTTTCCACTGTGTCCAGCATAAGATGGACTCAACAGCAAGTGGCAGTAAATCCTGTACTCCAGAGCTCATCTTTCAGAGCCCCAGTTATGGACATAAGGCTATTAAGCAATATCTAGATTTGTGGGTTTTTTTCAAATGAGATGAAATTTTGCCACTCTGTTTCCATCTTTGAACGAAGAAAAAAATAGCAGTGACTATATGCAGGGGATGTCTTCCAGTAATAATGTAGCTAGACTTACTTTAAAAGCATGATCTGTTCTCCCCAAGGCTACTTATTCCATATCTGAAACATTAAAGTAACTGCTGAATAATTAGCCGTTGATACCTTGGAAAATAATGTTTAAAATGCAGAGGGGAAAAAAAATCGTATTTTCTTCAAGGAAAAATAATATCAAGCTTTAAGTTGAAAGAAACTACATAATCCTTTCAAATGTCCCCCACTTCCCAAGAAAACAAAACAGAGGATATTATTACCATTTACCATATACAGCAAGCTTTTGGTAATTTTTGGTGCATTTTTGAAAACTATAAATTATATAAATTATTATGTATTAATTATAAAAATTTAATTAGGAAAGACTGTGATTTTGGTATATATTGCCCATATGCTGGGCTTTGATAAAACATGTGCCTAATACATAAAAACTGCAGCAGGTGGGGGGACTAGAAGAGAATGGAGAAAGTGAGCAATAATTAGGTTTTAAATATTTGATATTATTGAGAAATAATGAAGTTTTAAATAAATGGACATTGGTGGTAGTAGTCAACAATGAAACCCAAAAAGTTTTCTCAGGTGCACATGGGCTTTTCAGCCGTTCATTCCTGTGTAATTAAAGCTGTCATTTTGAATACACTTGTCTGGAAAAAAAAAAAACTAGTGGAATCTTGGATTCCTAAGTATGCATAGCTTCAGAGCCATTGCTGTTTCTTAGTGGTTTATATAGTCACAGGAATATCAAAACAACATATATAGTCAGAATCTTTAAAAATCACCTCAAATTTCTTGTGCCCCTTCTTGGGAATACAGTAGATTATGGTGTGGGGAATGGAATAAGTAGCTGTGGTTGGAAGCTAGAGCTTCATAAATTGGTTTTCTTGCTAGAGATAATCTTCGTGTAACTACATCCTTTGGGTCTACTAGTAAAAGCCAGCTTTGAAAACTCCATCTCCTAAGCAGAGAGATATTCCAAAAGCAGGATTCTCTGGGTGTTCTAGCAGCTTGTACTTGCCAGCAGTAGCTGGAGTTGTGGGAGAGAAAAGATCTGATCACTTCATACCATGATGCACAAAGGGCAGTTCCTAGACATATAGTTGTCCAATATGAATAACTCGGCTAGGATCAGTAACTGGTTTGTTTTCAAGATTTTGTCAAAGATGAACATGGGCCAAAATCCAGGAACTACTTAATTACATAAACTTGCTATTAAAAATGCTCTAAATCATCTCTGAAGAAAAAACTGACTGACCTGTGCTATGTGGTTGCTGCATTACTTCAGGTATTAGTAAATCAATATTCAAAGAGCAGTACCAGCAAGAATGAAAAATGCAAGAGCCAGAAGCTCTCATGCTCTTCTTGCTTGTTCCTTATTGTTTCCCTTATTTCCATATGACTATTTTCTCTGCCACCCTCTTTTTCTTTCTCCCTCTATCTGTTCTTTTTGTTCAGAAATTCAACTCATTCCCTCTTGAATTCAACGATGCTTCTAGCTTCAGGGGCCCTTTATAGTAATTTATTCCATACACTTCTAATCCTTCTGTGTAAAACAGTTTTGCTGTAGCTTTTCTTTTCTTGTTCCCAACTTTCTAATTTTTAGATCATGTCTTCTAGCTTCTATGGTCTTGCAAGTGTAAAGAGCTTGCTTGGATCAATTTTATCAGACCTCTTCATAATTTTTAGAACTTCAATTGGGTTACATGAAGTCTCTTCTTTTCCACTGAGAATATGCTCAACTTTCTCAGTCTTTCTTCATAACTTAAATCATTGATATCTGGTATCATTTGTATAATTGCTCTACACTGCTCCCCTGAAGAGCAATTAAAACTTTACAAAGATATATTGGCCAGTACTGTATAAATTACTCAAGGTAAGGATCTGAAAAGTAAAAATTATTCTTAAATAAGAATAATTCCAATTCCTTTGATTTAAATTCTTCCTGCATTGCTATTCAAATTCCAGTTCAATTTGCTATATTTTTAATTTCAGCTACATAATGGGATGAAAAATGATTAAAAATTATTTATTCAATATAATAGGTAAAATGAGGGGGGAGAAACATTTTGCTGCTAGAAAGATGATATAGCAAGGAAGGGCAAATTAGAGAACAAAAAAAGTTATGACCCAATCGTACATGATACTAAGGGCTTATCTGCCCTTCCCAACCCTCCAATAGGTCACAGAAAGAAAAAAAAGAAAGTGCCCAAATTACAAAACTACAGAAAAAGTGCACTTCTAGAGCTTGGCACTGTCTGTACCCCATCCTGGTAGCCCAGTGCATTTCACCTTATCTATACAGACAAACAGCTGTGTCAAAACCGGCTTTAGTCACTGCGCTGACGCAAATTCTCTCTTAGTAAGCAAAAGCAGTACCTTTTCCAGTAAGCACATTTTGGGGGTTCTTTCCTTTATTTTTATCTCTTTTTATCTATGAAGTTTAGACTTGCTCACAGCCATTCTTATTTTACTGCCTTGAGTACCTGTCACCAGTGACAGAGACTGAATCTCTGAGCACAGTGGCACACTTACATGTTTTTTATTTGCCAAATATAAATATAAGAATCTCACTTTAAACAGCCACATATGCTACAATGATGTCTCAAAGTAGAAAGTACATTTTAAAATGCTTATTCACAATTTTTTCTGAAGTTAAAATTGTTTAAAAATTTTAAAAACACTTCTGCTAATCACCATTTTCTAGAATATAAAGTAAAATGCTTATTTTTCAAAGCCCTTCATTGGCCCACATTTCTTTAGAACACTGAAGAGGCTGGATGGCCTTAGAGGACTGCACTCAAACATTTTATACATTCATAAGCTCTTTATTGTTTTCTTATATATGGGAGAGGAAGAAAACTGTTCTTTAAATGTCTTCCTTAGAAGCCTGGAAAATGTTTCAGTACAAATTCAGTAAGCCATTGACTAACAGTGTAATACTGTGTATATTGCTGTTCTACTGGTTCAACTGGCTCTTTGAGATACTGTTGTAGATAATGGTCTGAACGAGCAAATATATTGGCATTGATGTTTTGTGCCACTCCCTAATATGGGATACTTTTTATTAGCTTCAGTGTTGTGTTCTTGTATTCCTACTATCTAATGGACCAATTTTTATGCTACAGTAAATCAGCTTATCTCCAGGAACACAGAAAGGTATTTGTCATATAAAACTATTAAGAATATTTGCAATTAAATAAGCTATATCTTGCCTATATATATCTGTACAGAAACAACTCATGTCGGAGGGATGGGTGTTCTGTCCTGTGGTGGAATCCAAGCCAGGATCTGTAGGCTTCTTTGTACTGTCCTGTGAAGAAAGCATTGTAGTGATCATCCCAGAGAGATAAAAAGATATGTAAAGAAAGAATTCCCTACAGAACAGTGAAAAGTATTGCAAAACAATTCCCTGTGTAGTCCTAAATGTTTCCCAAATGTATTGTTTCTCTTAAAAATAGGAGAAATTAATTAAAATAAAACTGTTTTCAGGAAACAGAAATCTTTACGGTAGCATGATGTTGTTATTATATCTGTACCAATCACGTTCTTATTCAATGCTTTCTTATATGAAGTCCCATATTCTATTTTCCTACAAGTAATCTAGGGCTTTTCATTAGCTGCAAGTTACTGGTTACCCATAGGTAACCAGTAGTTGTGTGTTGCATACACACAACTAGCTACGCTGATGAATTTTCTCATCCCTTGCCCGAAATCATGATTAGTTTTTCACCCTACACTTGCTATTATAAATATCCCAGCAATTTGCTATCATGCAAACCAAGAATCTTTCCTTTTTTGTGCCACTGACATCTACCAATAGCAATGATACTGTCTTACAGCATATTCTACATATATGTATCTGTTCTGTCACAGTTCACTTTATTCCTGGCAGAAAAGTCAGGGTAAGAAAAGCACACCTAAACAAAGTGTTTTCTAATGAGTCTCCATTTGCTGGGCTGTTTGTCCTCACTGCCACCACTGATGTCCTCTGACCATTCTGCCAGTGCTCTGCCAGCCAAGTTTTACCACAAGCTCTGCAAAGTCCTGCTCATGCTGCACTTTTACTTTTGCTTGTAATTTACTTAGACTCCGTCTCTTTGCATACCTCACTTATCTCTTTTTCCTCTTCCTCTTCTTCCTCTCTAAAGGCCATTCTCAGCTTTCTCTCATTGACCTCCTTGCCGCTTCTCATTTTCTGTGTTTAGAATTAACCATGTTTCATTGATGTATCTCTTACAATCATTTATCCTCTTGAGGACCTGTGCTTCTCTTCCCAGCTTCTCCACATTCAACATAATTGTAAAACATCCATCATATATACAATCCTCTTTGTCTCCCATTGCTCACAGGTGAATGCAAACCACATCTCCAGCTGCTGATGGCAGTACTATAAACATTTCAGAACACTCCGTTTTTCATACAAAAGCAGACACAAAGATAAACTGATGGACACTTTTTGTTATCATGATACAACAATTTTATAGAAATCATGCAAATAAAAGAAAACTACATGAATCTGGTGGTGAAAACTAACTTGGAGTGACTTTCACAACACTGTCCATCTGCATGTGAAGTTCCTTATTGGGTGCATAGCCCAGTTTAAGAATGCCTAGGTTAGCACTCAGATATAGACAGAGCTTTTTCATAAACTCAAAACCAATTACATTCCTATGAAATCCTGTTCAGATGAAACTGATGGAAGTCATGACCAGGTTTAACAGGATAAAATTATAAGATTTGTGAATATTTTATATTATTTGATGTATATGAATTTAGGAATGTCCAAAGTTGAACATTTTTTTTTATCCTAGGCTCCTTTGCTGACCTAAATCATCTAGGAATAGCTTTTGTTATATATATGACAATGACGAGATACATTGATAAGCTTTATCCATTAGAGGTTTTTCTCCTTACTTTCCTTGAAGACATCATGATATCACAGCAGTATATGAAGATCCATCATTAAGATACATATGCTAATAAGAGGAATTATCACAGAATCACAGCATAGTGTGGGTTGGAAGGGACCTTCAAAAGTCATCTAGTCCAGCTCCTCTGCAATAATCAGAGACATGTTCAACTAGATCAGATTGCTCAGAACCACATCCAGCCTGGCCTTGAATGTCTCTAAGGATGGAGCATCTTGTACCTCTCTGGGCAACATGTACTCATATTTTACCACCCTCATTGTTTTTTGTTCTTTTTTTTTTTTTTTTTTCTTCCTCATATCCAGCCTGAATCCCTCTTCTTTTAGTTTAAAACCATTATCTTACTGGGTTCTGTCCACAGTTGTCCAGAATACAGAATCAGCTCTTCTATTACTTTTTCCAGAGGTGTTCTAATATTCCCTGCTGGCTGGAACACAAAATCTTTAACATAGCTGGGTCTACTTTGACCTAGGAAATTCTCCATCTGGCTAGCTACTAAAATTTTACTGTCCTTCCCAACAACAAAAATAGACCTGATAGTATTTAGACTAATTTTATAAGTCAGACATATTTTACTACTAATTTGTGTATTGTATCATAATATTTTTCTACTCTATGCTTTTTATCAGTTTGTTTTATCATATTTTCATTAAAAAATCTAAAGAATTACTCCTACCAAGTTCTGTAGTCTGTCCTTCTAATATTTCTTATTAATTCTGCAATTTGGAGTTGTGCACAGTAAGGATAAATCCAGTTGTGATGCACAACTGATGGTAACTGATACCCTCTGCCCTCCAAAGAAGGTCTTAATAGAGGAGAAAAGAGAAGAAGCAGTGCTTTCACATCAAAAAGACTCCAAAGTTTTGCTGTTTGACAAAGGATAGCAAGGATGGACAAGCATTTGTCTCAGTATTCATTGTCCCCTCCAGATTATTCACAACTGTACTGAAAAATGCTGGTCCTAATTCTGATTTCTGAAGTACCACTAATGAATAGCCTTATTTCAATGAGAACATTTATACCTACTTTTGCCTTCCCATTTTGAAAGCAGTTTTTAATACATGACAGTACTGTATTTCTAACCCTGTGGTTATCAAGTTTCTTAACTGACTCTTATGAGGTACTTTATCCAAAGGCTTTTGAGAATCAAATGTCAATTTGTTTTACTTGTTCAAATTTTAACAGAATGTTTAGAATTTGTAATGTTTTTATTACTATTTAAATGATTTCATTATGTTGTAGGAAAACTGAACTGCCTTATAGAGAGATTCTTTTAAAATTAAGATGATATAATTTCTATTAATTATTTTTGTTTATTGTGGCATATTACATTGAGGGAATGACCTTTATCCCTTCAACACATTTCTCATTGGCTGATATTTGCCTAGGACTAAATCATGAAACACTGTCAAAAGTATCTGAAAGGGTAGTGAGAAGTGATATGAAAACTCAGCCAATGACAGTGTCAACCTCTTGGTCTGCCAACACCTAGGAAATAAATGCAATATACCCACAGAAGAGACTAATACTGCAGACATTCCTGGGCTATCTGCAGCCTTTGAAATTTTCAAAGGTTATCTTGTGTATGCTGCTAAGACATGACATCACAGTTAAAGAAGGGAAATTCATATTCCTAAAGACACTCTAGAACAAGGAAGCTGTAGGCATGAAGAATAAGACGAACAAACTCCTGTGGAAAATAATTTGCTTTTTTATTTCTATCTATTTATTTATTTATTTTTAGAGTTATCTCTTCCCTATGCAACTTTTCCAACAAAAATGCCCTTGACTGTTTAAACAAAAAAATCAGTTATGAGGGCTGTTTTTTCGTTATTCTTTTGAATGAGAATTCTGTGCCTGTTGATCTGTTGTAAGAGGACAAAAAAAAAAATCTTAGATTCACACAGTCAAGAAAATATTTAGAGTCTTTAATTTCAAGTCATTAAGATTCCTGGAAAAGAAAAATACAAATGTTACCTTTTCAAGCTGAGAGGGCTTATATACACAATAATCATTCATTTCCTTTTCTTATGATTTAGGATTCCTAAGATGCCTGAAAGTAGATAGATTGATAGATGATAGATAGATAGATAGATAGATAGATAGATGATAGATAGATAGATAGATGGGATGGTTTGGCTTGACTTTTGAACTTCTGTTGATTCTTTCTTTTGCTTTCTTCCTTCTCTTTCTTATACTTTGTTCTCTCATTCTTTCATTCTTCACTTTCCTCCCCTTTTTTCTCACTCTTCTTCTCTTTGGCTCTTTCTTTTACCTTCTTTCTCTTTTCCCTTCTCTTCTTCACAGAGAGTATATTTGAGGGTTAATGGTCTTCTTCTTGTAGCTCCAATTCAAAATATAGAACCTCCCCCAAAACAATAGACTATTTCAAAGAAAGTTTGGGAAAAGGACTGCTTCACTGTGCTTTAAGATATCAAATTTACTTTCTTCCCTTCCCTCTCTGCCTGTGTTTTTTCTCCCTTCAGACCATTCCACTATTCTTGGAAGAGAGATTTCAAAAGATCCAAGTTAAATATTCGAAATACTTAGCTTCTTCACCTAATTGCTCTCTTTTCATTTGCTGATCTTTACTGCTGGCTCGAAAAACTAGAGTTAACTGTGTGGTAAGATGCCATTAAAGCATAAGATGAACTTCAATACTGAGTACTTAAATACTGTGTTCAGCTTCAGACCCCTCACTACAAAACACACAATGAGGTGCTGGAGTGTGTCCAAAGAAGGGTAATGAAGCTGGTGAAGGATCTAGAACACAAATTCTACGAGGAGCAGCTGAGGGAACTGGGGTGGTTTAGCCTGGAGAAGAGAAGGCTCAGGCAGACCTTATCGCTCTCTACAACTACCTGACAGGAGGCTCTAGTGAGGTGGGGGTCAGTCTTTTCTCCCAAGTAACAAGTGACAAGATGAGAGGAAGCAGGCTCAAGTTTAGGGGAGTTTTAGATCAGATATTAGGAAAAATTACTTCACAGATAGGGTTGTGAAGCCTTGGAACCGGCTGCCTAGAGAAGTGATTGAGTCATCATCCCTGCAAGCATTAAAAAGATGTGTAGATGTGGCACTTCAGAACATGGTTTAGTGATGGTCTTGGCAGTGCTAGGTTAACAGTTGGACTCAATTATCTTAAAGGACTTTTCCAACTTAAACAATACTATAATTCTATGACTGTTTGAGAGGCCCTGTATTTAAAGGTATACAAGTATCTAAATCTTTCAATAGACCATACAAGAATTTCCAAAATTATAGAAACAGCATTTGCACTTCTCATTATTTAAATGCTTTCAAAAATATTACCCAATGCTTTTAATTAATATATCAGAGCCATCATAGGCCTTTAAACATCCACTTGGGTTATTCCTTCCTCCTAGGTCTTCTGTGTCATGTAGGAGTGCACAATAACTATCTACTCTGCAATTTCCTATCGCCCCATGAGGTCTATCTCTGAGTATGGATTTTAAGTATATAGGAACACTTTTTTAATCAGGCAACTTGTCAGTTCCGACTCCAGTGTGACTAGAGAGAAGTGTGACGTGGGAGAGAAGATCGCTGGTTTTAAGTACAACAATTGCACATTATAATTTTCTGAAAATATGCATTATTATATTAAACTTAGTTAATGAGTTAAAAGAGCTGAGTCTTGATTTTAAAAATATTTTCTCACATGATATGCTAGCAATATAACAGTAATGATGGGTCTTTGCTTAGTCATTGTGCATGTATGTCATAAGATCTATTTTCTTATGTTATATGCTAAAAAGATAAAGTTTAAGAGATGGAAGAATCATCATCCCTATTTCACTAAAAAAAGGGTCCTTGGGCATGTTCAACAATTTGCTGAGGTCAAGCAGAATAAACAACGATATGCACTGATCTCTGGTATCTGCTCTTGGTTTTGCTTAATATGTTAGTAGCCTTTCCCTCATTACTCCCTGGATTTTGTCAGAAGGTGAAACCAATCAGCTGCTGAGAAAGCAGAACCCAGGCCCACCATAAGGAGCTCTGCGCCTTATCTCCAAAAAATGCTGTACCATAAACACAGCAAAACACCAAGGAATTGTTAACAAATTTAACTCTCTGGGTTTAAACAACTTTGATGTTGGGCCTGTTCAAGGTCTGGCTGATTAATATGCTTATTTTGTATGTCAAATAATTTTTATGAGATAAAATGTGAAATTATTTTTGGCTGGTTTATGCTCAGGAACTCCTTATCTGGCCCCAAAGCTCCTTTTTCACCTTTGCTTGATATGTATGCCCATTTCACATACACAAAACACTGAGATGTCCATTGATTTCAGTGACAGATGCATACCTCAGCATGTCTTAGAAGTGCCTATGTTCTTACCAGGATGTTTATACAGGCTTGGATCTTTTGATTTGAAATAACCATACAGCGCTTGAATTGGTCAAATCGCTCCAGAATAAGTGACCATACGACTGTGACTTGGAGTGAGAAGAGCCTTCCAGTTTTGCAGGGACAGTGGCTTTAGAAAGAGCTAAAGAGGGATTCTGCATCTGACACAGAGCGATAAAGCATAAGAGGAAACTCCTACGGAAAAAACAGAGGGCTATAAATAAGCCTGTTGCAAACTAGAGGCTGTGATTTTGTTGCTGTGCTCAGGAGCTTAACAAAAATTCAGTTGCTTTTACAAGTATATAGTGTGATCCAGAATTGAGGCACTGCTGTGCAGTGCAGGTTTCATCCAGGAACTTCTGGGTCCTGCTGTCTTAGCCCATGGTGTTCTGAAATTTTGAAATCGTCTCTGCGAAACTTCATCCTATATACAGAAATGACTGAAGGCACATAGGCTTTTAATGCACTCTGATCTTTTAGGGAAAAGAGGATTGTTCTGAATAAAACAGAAATTAAAACCTTACAGCAACTTGTGGAACAATCACCTGTCTTCTTAGAACAGGGCATATAATAGACAATTTGCTTCCAGACCTCTGTCACGTTCCGCGAATGTAAATTCAAAGGTAAAATATAACAATTTTATTTCTTCTTTCTATTCATAACAAAAATAAAAAAGATGGTTATTGCATGTATTACTTTAGCAATTTTAATCTACAGTTTCCATTTTTTCTTCCATATCTAGTGGCCTATTGTATGTCCAGTGATTTCAACATAGATACCACTTAACATATAATGCATGAAACACACGTTGTGCCAAAATCATTTAGTTTTTATTACAACTTTTTCCTTCCAATTTTCTACTCATAATGAGTGCATAAAAGACCCCTTTTCACCCTATTGTTTTTAGTCTAAAAGCCACTTTATTCTTAATAAAAGGAATAATAAGTGCCAGTTGTAAAATACTCTGTCAATCACTCCAGCACTTACAATTGTGTAACACCTTTCTTTAGGACCTCTTAGAGTGCTTTAGAAAAGATAAAAACAAATAAAATAAAATTACATTTAAATGCAGAATTAAACTAATCTCTTTTAGACCACTTGAATTTTGTTACGAAAGGTTAAAAAGAGACAATGTGCCCCTGAACACCCTGCAAGTAGCTGAAAGCTGCAGTAGCCTTGTCCATGCTGATCTTTGAATGAGCTGTTTCAGAAGACCCTCATTAAAAGCTGCCCAAATTGTAGCAGAAAACATCTTTTGCCATGATTCTCTAAAGCTGATATTCTTTATCTTACTTTATATCCATTTTCTTATTTTTCTGCTACATATTGTTTTGTCTGTGTGCACTTTTAAAACAGTGAAAGAATCAACTCTTGAGATAAAAAGGTAAAATTTGGATTCTTCAATAAAACCCATATTCAGGTTAATTGGAAGGGGTGAGGAGTGAAAACTAGGTGGGATGAAAACTCAGTATAATAGGATTAATGCTTAGGTTGCATACTATGGATATTTAATTTAGGTTTTGAGATTACTGTGGTTTATAAATTCAAGAAAACAAAAAATGAGTCAAAATAGACATTATCCAATGAATGAAAATGCTGGAACCCTTTATAGTCACTAGTTAAACATGTTTGAGACATCTAAATTAGATACCTTTAGGTATCTAATGTCTTTTCAAAAGGATCAATACAGATGGTTTTCTTACAATTCATACTGTGGGTCCTCAGGAAGGTACATCGGTGGTTCATGATGTGGTTACCCTTTTTTTGCAGTTATTTTAGGTAACACAGGTCTCATTACAAGGAGATCATAATCCAGCAATTTCTGAAACTCTTCATTAAATGTGCAAAGTTTAGGTGACTAAACATATTCGTACAGGTGACATAACAACTGTGCTTTTTGTGGTTTTATTTTGCTTTTACTAGCAGACAAATCTGCTCCTCAAGATATGCTACTTTCTTCTCTAAGGGCTTTTTCAGATTACAAAGAACCAACAATCCTCTTAATTTGATGGTAAAAAACTTGGTGAAACAGATTATACCCATTTTCTTTGTCATGCTTTAAAGTTCAGCAAGTCTGAGGGGAATTTTTCACTGCTCTTTCAATGAAACACATAAAACACGGAGGAAGGTTATTAAAACTCAGGCACTGTTGAAATAGGAGGAAGCCATCTAGTCAAATCCCATGAGCTAGCCCATGCAATGCCTGCTGTATGGTTGATCATCTGCAGTAACCATAAATAGTGAGATGTTGATAAGACCTGACAGTGCTTGGAGGAGGAGTAAATGAAACTGATCCTAACCTACTAGCAACAAAATATTAAGCACAGTCAAAGAGTGGAGTCCAGCTGACTTGGCCTCATGCCATATGAGATGTCTTATGACTTTCTGTCTGACCTCCAGTGTTCAAAATGGCACAAGTATTCCATAGGTCCTGTGGAGAATTTTGCCATAAAAATGTTTCATGATGCCTCAAAAAGCAGCTGATCCCTCTATTTAGGCAACAGAATGGTGTTATTAACTCATGGGAGTTTCCACCTCTAGATACCTACATTAAATATCTTTGTTTAGGAATCTCAGTGTCACCTTGGGAGCTTAATTCAGTTGCATAAACAGAGATGCATGTTACTTCAAGCATTTTCAGATGGCACTGATGCCTGTATTTATGTAACTGAAAAAAGTCTTACATTTCTGTTGATTATGATGGTGACCTGGAAACCTACCTTCTATGCTGTAGGCACTGAATGCTGATTTAGGTGGCCTCATCTAAGAAAAAGTAAGACTCCCAGTAAAAAAGACACATTATCAGGTGGAGAGGGCAGTGTGCTGGAGGTGTGGCCAGACACACCCTTGTGAGCTCTGTGGCCCCCTCTTTGTTGCTGGCAGGGTATCCTTCAACAGCTTCTCCCCTCGGCTGCACAGTCTCATTCTCACGTGATAACCTCTGCTATGCCAGCACAACCAGTTGTGGGGCTCTGGAGTAAATGAGAAAGGGAACTGATCCATTTCTGGTGGGTCATTTTTCACTTGGTCCAGGTCCCTGGCTCTGATCACCATGCAGCTGTACAAACAGTGGTGCCAGCATGGAGAAGAGGAGGAGGGAGTGAATGAATGGTGGACAGCGGGAACCAAGTCTAAGCAGGCTTAAGCAGCCCTGCCGCTGCATAAGCACAGCCTCAGCAGCTCTCTGATCATGCCTCTGCTCCAAATGATTTCCTTTTGAAACTTTCCTTTTGCCTGTTTACCTACTGAGGCAGATCAGTCACTTGGCACCTGCATTTGCTTCCTGCATTTCTGCTTCTGTTTTTTCTCATGGTCAGTGACTGAGCAGTACCATTACTCTGCCAGCAATAAAAAATTGTCATTGGAATTCCTCCAAAAAAAAAAAAGAGCCAGTTAAAGCTCTCCATTTGACGTATGTTGGGGGTTTGCTGTTGTTATTCTTTGCCATTATTTTTTTCTTTTACACAGTTGGTGTTTAAGGTAGCTTTTGCACAGGGAATGCACATTGTAAGGTGTCAGCACATGGATGAAATCAGCCTCTATCTTCCATGTAAACGGGCTCATTGTTTCATCAGTTCATTTTCATTATTTCCTTTGGCTTTTAAAAGGGACTAATTATCCATACCACCATAATGAGTCTGTAAGAAGATGCAAATTAATTTATGACTTATTGTAATGGAGCATTTGGAAGGATATACAGGACTTTTAGAGCAGGAGTCGATGAGCTTTAAAAGTGCTTAAAAGTAAGCATCCAATTCATTCCTTTGTAAACAGGGTATACCAAAAAGCCCTCATGCCCATTGTTTATTTGGCACTAGTGCATCAAAATTTTAATTCTTTCAGATCTTGCCTATACAAAATGTGATACCAAAACTTGCCTCAAACTTAATGAACTACAGTAGATTAGGAACCAAATTTCCTGCAGAAATGTTGTCTATTTTTAAAGTGGGGGAATTAAATGCTCTACAGTCTCTTTAACCAGAAAAAGTTTAAAATACACCTTTAAGGGCATTTTTAAAGATTGCAAAGTTATTCTACATGTATGTTTACTATTCCAGAAATACTTTGGAGCTGTGAATGTACATATCTTAAAAGTACTCAGTGCGCAAGCTAATAGTCTGCTTATGTTTAAATAACAGCTTTTTCTACTTTATGTACAGCAATCTTCAGATTAGACCTTGTGTGAAACAAAGAAGGTAAAAGCTGATTAGAAAAGTCAGCCAGTGGAGAAGATAAGTAATGATTTGAAAAAAAAAAGAAAAAATGTGATACAGATACAAAAAACTCAAACTCCAGACACTAGGACACTTATTACAACAAAGAGCCAACATAATACTTTAAAGATGCATATGCACTTTTTTTAACATAGAGACAAAGAGGATTATTTTCATTTTAAAAGTACTATATCATATTTGTAATTCTATACAACTTCACAGTATTAAGTAAAATTTTTAAAGCTTGAAACATGCCATTGTTATTAATGGTCCACTTTAAAACCACCAAATATTTTGATGTCAATTACTAAAACAAGGTTTAACGCTGTCAAAAAACATTATTGCTAAAAACAGTCGTCTTCTCAGTGTTTTCATCTGCAAAGCATTACAGTTTATAAAACAATTTTAACTTGGAATACGTAAGTCTCGATATGAAGGTTTCCATATGTTAAAAAATTTATTTGTGTGTTTGATTTTAAATTGCTTTGAAAAACAGACAGTTGAGGTTTATAGAAAGGAATCTTTCTTTTAGGAAATAAATGTCTCAAAAGTACAGGGCACTAGCAGTAAAAACATTCTTACCACAAATCAGAAACACATTGAGAATTGTTTGCCAAGTACACCTTCCGAAACCAGAATTTGTTTCTATTTGCTGGAAAATTGAAAAATCTGTTGTATCTTGGCATGCGTGCTTGGCACTGTCCCAGGCTGTTCATGCAGTAGTGGCATTATTGTGCAAAAAGGCTTTCAGGACTTGTAAAGCTTTCAAGTTTTTCTTCCATTTAATTTCTAAAATGCAGTGTATCTGCCAATGGTCTTCACAGAACCAGGCAACAGTGTTGTTTTATGAAGTGAAAAGCAAGAGTATATATTTTGTGATGTTTTATTTTTAATAAATTTGAGGTATTTTTAAGAAATGATGACAATTAATCAGTGTCTCGGCTTCTGCATGGCACCAAGCCAGAAGCCACTAAGCAGACAGCTGAAGTTTAGAGATTGTTTTTGCAAGGCTAATTTAAGGTGAACTAAGATGTATTCAAGATTTATAAGCACTACAAAGTCTTGACTGGAGCAAAGTTCAACTAAGTAATCCACAGCTCACTCTGCAGACAAAGTGCTGCAGCCCAAACTTCCCTGTGATTTAGTCTACAGTCAATGAGAATTTTCGAAACAGTCAGAAGGAGTGAGTTTCACTGTTTCACTTCAAAGGTCTCCTAATAACTGAGAGGATTATACTTTTTTAACCAGTTAAGAAGGTTAGATGATTTTGAGTGAGTAGCTTTGCATCCATCAATAATTCTAAGTTGAAAGTTTAAAGATATCATACGCATGTACATCCTTTAACTCCTGATGGGTTGCAGCACAGCAATGCACCTGTTTTGTAATCACACCCAAACTGCTAATTAAGTGACAGCTGTTTTTAAATTGCTTTACTGAAGGGTAGTTATTGTTAAGAAGATTAATTAAAATGCTTTACTGAAATGTTCAGTAAAATTAAGAGCCTTTAAACTGCTTCTAAGAGACTTCCTTCTTTCCCCACTAAATAAATATATAATGCCCATTTAAAATCATTCTAATGTGAGCTGGGCAGACTTTGATGTTAGTACCTTTTACCTCTAGCATGCTAATGCCATATGTATATTTTATCAAATTAGAAAGAAGTTTCAAATGCTTGGTCGCAGTGACAAAGGTACTGCTGAAGTAAAAAAGCTGAAGATTGTCAAACTAAAATGAAAAAGGTACATGCAGGAAATGGCTATAAATTTCGTCTTTTTACAGGGGAAGACAGGAAATTATACACCATAATAGTAAAAGAACTATCCTTTATCATATCAAGTGGTTCTTCTTAAGTTCTTTTTGTTCACATTTGCCATTATTAGTGCAGTCAGAGAGCCCAGTTAATAAAGAATTACTTCTGCATTATATGATTGTACCTCAAATCTTCTGCAAAGAAGTCAGGGTAACACATGTGCTGTGAATTCCTAAAGAATGGCTGACAATTTATTGTGAGTTTTACATTGCCTATATTAACATTAGCCTACTGAACTACCCCTAAAATGTTGTTCCCTAAAAAGGAATGAAGTAAAGACCATATAGAACTTCATGCACTGAATAAAAATCCCATTAATATTATTATTAAAAATAAAAACAGCTATCATCATATTAATGCAATGCCTAGGAGTGATAATACTTTTTGCCTAAATAAAATATAAGAGAAAATTAGGAAAGGTAATTACAATTTTGATTGATAGAAGGACCACCCGTATCTTTTATCTACCTAACAAGATACATAATACAAATAGACTTAATTTAAAAGGGTGGGAAATGAGTCAAAACTGCTGTGGTGACTTTGAGAAATTACTAACACAAGAAAAAAATTTCTCTTGGAATATCTTAGACACAACTGCATCCTGCTTTCATCAGTATCAGAAACTTTCTTAATAATCTCATATGCAAGAAATAGTGAAAAACATTTCTGAAAAATGGGAACTATTCTTTTAAAAATCAGAATATTAAAAGTGTCTGATGGAATATTGACTACATCACCAGCTTTCCTTAGCCATCAAAAAAGTATGGAAAGATGTTGATTTTTTTATTTGCTTTGAACATATAAGCTGTCAGGGCACTGACTGCCTTATTGATGTGTATTAGTGAAAAGCTAATAGATATTTGACTGAGAACTATGACCATATAATAATTCAAATAAAACTTTAAATGATAATTTCATTAGAAATGCAGCTTTTCTTTCTTTTAAGCACTCGGAGCTACCCTTTTACTGGTACAAAAATTACATACTGGGAAGGTGAAAGAAAGTTTTCATGTTCCTGCTTAGAAAAAGTAGTTTTGTACTGTGCTATGGCTCCAAAAATGTAATTAGAGATACATATCTGAAAAAGCTTTGACAGTAATTGCATAAAAGATGTTTCCAAGTATTTGTAGTAAATATCTTCTTGCAATTAGACTTGTGAAGTCATTCTCTGTTTTATTTATTCTTTCACTCTTATGAATCTTGCATTTTTTACTTTAGTGTCTTCTTATACCTCGGTGCTTAAGGTGCCTTTGTGTAGTCTTTCATTGCTCCCAAGTTTTGTGTAGTTTACTGAAATAAATATACTGAAGATTGTGAGACACAATGATTTGCAGCTGAAGTAGTATGGGCAAAGAGTAGCCCTGGATGATTTCCATTTAACTAATAGAAGATACAGTTCAGTGAGATTAGGGAGATTTTTGTCTGGTCTAACAATTTGCTGGACTGACACCTTTTCGGTTTGAAGTGTACCTGTTTGCATTGAAGTGTAAAGTATGCCTTTTGGGGCCTGCTTTTTGAGAGTTATGATTTACCCTGGAGAAGTTGCTCACATTTTACATTTTTTATAATTAAATGTGTTTCTTTCTAGAACCTCTAAAGAGAATTTGAGGTTTCATTTTCCTTAATAATGTGCACAAAAATAAACTGAGTTGATAGCTGGGAAAATGGGGTGTATGGAGAAAACAAAAAAAAAAACAAATGAAACTGGTTGGGTGGACAAATCTGGAAGTGGTGACCTAATATACATAGATTAATGCATCAAAAGTGCCACTGGCTTTATTTGATTAATTTAATCATTAATTAAAGCATGATTATTTTTGTGTTTTTCAGTTCAACCAGGACAAAGAGAGAACATCATGTACTGAGAATTCAGCTACAACGGCTGGGTCAGTTGTCGGTCCATGCTGAAGGATCTCTTCTGTGCAGGATGCACAATGGGATATAGCTCCTCAAGGGTACACTTCAATCACTCCTAGAGAGGGGAGTTTTAGGCTGGGTGAATGGGAGTCCCTGTGAGCAGCACTAATACATTTTGCCCATCTGAGGAGTAGATAATGTGATTTTTCATCTGAGGTTTCTTAGGCATTCCAAAGTGTTGCTTTTTTATCAGTAGGTGGTTGAGCCTTCTTGGTATTGCGGCTGCTTCATTAACAAATGCCTGACTACATCACACAAGTCGTGTGGGTTTTGTATTATTAACGCAGTCCTGCATGGTGCTAAGCAAGACAGCCAGTGGGAATTGGTAATGCTGGGCACTTCACGAGACGTGCTCAGCACCTTCCAACACCGAGCCCTAAATAATGGTCTGGAATTAAAGCAGCATATTAAATTTCACAGTTGTCTTCATAATCAAGTAGGGCCAAAGGTCAGATATATCCACCAATGCCTTGACAGTAGCAAAGCTTCATTTATATGTATGAAAAGCAACAAATGCCGTTTAAGAAATGTACTTTTAAAAATTAATCTAAGGATTGTAAAAGCACTCAAAAGTCTTTTAATATGCATTCTTTTGCAAAGCTGGTTCTATAAAACATAGATAGATAAGAACAGAATGTATATAATAATTTATCTATGGCATGTTGAAACAAGAAAGTTTTTTAATCTTTTTAAAGCAAATGAAAGAAGGAATTTTAATCTATGGGAGATGAATGTCAATCCTTTCACAAGCAATTGAGATTATACTGTGGTATATAATCAGTAATAACTTCAATGCTCTAAATAATGTTCTTTCCATTAAAAATACTTTTTATATTTAGAATGAACAGGTGGGCAGATAATCAATTACAGGCATATGGTATGCACACTTCCCTGTTATTAATATTATGTTTATAATTTAATGACAAATCAGTAGTAGGATTTCTTCTGGTAATTAGAATATTTTCAGCTAATTTCTGTGATGACAATGATGAAGTCCTTTTGAAGGTAGAACTCTCACTGAAACCAATAAATGTGTTTTTAGGAAAGATATTTCCAGGATTTTAAATATATCTGTATAACTTCATATCACCTAAAATCATAGTGATAAAAATCACTTCCAGCCTTCTGGGAAATGAGTAGGGGTCTGTTATATAAACTCAGTCTGGAGCAAGTACCCCTTACTTACAATCCAGTTGCTGACCAGGATCAGAAATTGACAGAGTGGGCAATGGGGCAATGGGACAATGGGCAATTCGTCCCAGTATATGAATGGGAAAATGGGACCATGGGCAATTTGTCCCAATGTATATAATGATCAGCCAAATATGTACTCATTCCAAGTTGATGAGTACACTGCTGAAATACAGTGTAGTATTTGTGCTCTTAAGTGCTATTCCAAATTTAATACCAGACATAGAGTCTTCCTCTCTGGAGACATTCTAAAACCTACCTGGGTACATTCCTGTGTGACCTGCCCTAGCTGACCCTGCCTTGGCAGAGGTGTTGGACTAAATGATCTCCAGAGGTCCCTTCCAACCCTAATGATTCTGTGATGGACTGTGGCCAATGATAAGAGGTTCAACAAGGCTCAAAGCCTGGTCAAGTAAGTGGGCCACAACAACCCCATGCAACTCTACAGGCTTCAAGCAGAGTGGCTGGAAAGTGGCCCAGGAGAAAAGGACCTGGGGCTGCTGATTGACAGAACTGAACGTGAGCAGCTTGTGTCCAGGCAGTCAAGAAGACTGATGGCATCTTGGCCTGTATCAGAAGCAGCATAGCCAGCAGGGACATGGAAGTACTTAACACCGGTGAAGCTGCACCTTGGATCCTGTGTTCAGTTCTAGGCCCCATGCTACAAGAAAGACACTGAGGTGCTGGGGTGGGTCCAGAGAAGGGCAACAATGCTGGTGAAGGGTCTGGAGCAGAAGTCCTAAAAGGAGCAGTTGAGGGAACTGGGGTTGTTTATCTTGGAGAAGAGGAGGCTCAGGCAGGACCTTATCACTCTCTACAACTACTTGAAAGAAAGTTGTAGTGCGATGGGGTGTCAGTCTCTTCTCCCAGGTAACAAGCAATAGAACAAGAGGTAAAAGCCTCAAGCTGCACTAGAGGAGGTTTAGATTGGATATTAGGAAAATTTCTTCACAGAGAAGGTGCTCAGGCATTGGAACAGGCTGCCCAGGGAAGTAGTGGAATCACTGTCCCTAGAAGTGTTCAGTAACTGTGTAGATGAGGCCCTCAGTGACGTGGTTTAGTGGTGGACTTGGCAGTCCTGGGTTAACGGCTGGACTTGATCTTAAAGATCTTTGCCAGCCTAGCTGATTCTATGATTCTATGACGCTATGAATCTGTGATTCAGTGAAATGAATGGGGAATGAGAAAAAATATCATTACTCCTTTTGAGAAACGTATCTCAATTGCTTTTATAATGTTATGTGGTGAACCACATTAAGAAGAAAAAAAAAAAAAAAAAAAAGAATCTTTAACAAGGAGCTATAAGCTTTTTCCTCCCAAAATAAAATTGTTTGGTGTCATACAATACACATGGAAACCTTTTTAAGTGTTGCTAATGTCTTTCTAGCTTTTAACTTTTTCACTTGTCTCAAGCGCTGTGGTGGACTTATATCAGGTGAGACTGAGTTCACATACAGGGTTCACTGATGCCTGGGACAGTTGAGTATTTGATACTCATCCATCTCTACAAACAACACACAGAAATTTAAAACAGAAAGAAAATCTGCTGCTGCCATTCAGCAAGAAGTCTATTATGAATCCCTAGGTGGCATTGAAAGCATTTAGACTCATTTCATTCACATGTCAGGTAAAGACTTTCATTTAGGAGTGAGATGAATGCTGAATAATGGATCTTTTGAATAATGTAATTAAGAATTCATTAAAGCAGTCCTTAAAATAAAATCTCCAAAATGCAAGGCATGTATATTTTCCTCCTGTAATGTACTAGAGAATCAAATTAATGAATGGAACATAATATAATACTGATGTTTACAAAATTTTCACATTTAAATTAGGTGAACTCTCTGTGTAATACAATATATAATTTTTGATGGCTTCTGAGTGGGAACAATTAGGATTCTTGAAAGAGATTTGTGTTCTTGTTAGGAGGAAAATTAACGCTTACAGACTAGTAATAATCTCTCTAAGTCTAGCTTTGCAATATGTGTTTACTTGAAAACCTTGACTCTGCTGAAATGGAAATTCTCACAACTGATATTTTTGTTTACTTCAGCATGGACTTGTGCACCAGCTTTCTAATTACCAGCAAAACAGCTCTCTTCTGTGAAATGTCCTCCAAGACTTCCTCTATTTTCCTCTTATCCCACCCAGTCATTGAGGAGATTTTGTCTTAATTGCAAAGCAAACATGAAAGTTCAGAATGTGCTTACAAGCTGCTATTCAAACAGGCACTGAGTTATACATCCAGCATTCACCTAAGGATGGCCCAACAAAGTCATATGAATGCTCTGGGAGTGTATTTTCCATTCTTGTCAGTGGGAAATCTAGGATGAGAAGTGAAGAGGCCAGGACCAAGTCAAACTCCTCCTTCATCTTCCTCCATCCAGTCCATGAACAGGACAGTATTCAGCATCTGGATTTTGAAGCAAAGCCGTGGCTTTTTTCCATGCTCAGCTTGAATTTGAAGGTGAACTTGGACTATTAGAAGGCAAAGACTAGATCCAATTTGCGCACATGTATATGTGCAGAGGGACAGGACTGGTTTCATGGGCCCTGACCTCTAGCATTTAATAATAAATGGGTCAAGGAAACGATACATTTTTAAGGATTTAATGATGATAGAAGCCCTTGGTTATACATAAGAGACTAAAATCAGGCTGGAAGTTAAATGTCTGACTAGGAATCAAAGCACACAAGACATTTATGTCAGTGTTGAATGGCTTAGACTACATACCTAACTTTTATACAGCCAGGGTTACTTCAGATGAATTTCATTTAAGTTTACCTTCAAACAAGAGAAAAAAGGGATAAGTGGATTGAAGAAGCTGTTATGTTGACATAAACAGTAGAATCCCAGGATTAAATGTGGAAGGATAACTGCCTTTACTACATTTAGAATTATCTAATGCAAATATCCTTCTGGTACTCAAATGGCATTTTGAGTTGGTTGTTTTTTTTTTTTTGAAGAAAACTTAGCTTATAGAAAGCAGGCTCAGGTAGAGCCAGGAAGAATTAATTCACCTGTTCTTTGTTAGACATACTCAGCAAAACATTAGAAGTTCACAGTAACTCAGAGAATAGTGACCTGCATTTTCAAGAGTGAAGTATCATGGCCCAACAAATGTTCTCATCTATTCTCAGACCAAGTTTTGAAGACCTGTCTCTACCACAAAAAGAGTATAATCGCAATTCTACAGGCCACCCATAATGGAGATGCTGGTAATCATTTATCTTACTCATTTTGCTTTTACAGAAACATATGCAGAGATGTGGGAAGCAAATCCATCCTGCCATCAGTACTTGTAGCGATGCTGATGAAAAAGCTGCTGCTTCCACAACCTCTAACTATTTTGTCCATCAAGTTTCTCAGACTTGACAAGTCTGTGTATACAGATGAAACATGGTCTCAATACACAGATCATCCAGGTAGCACATACGGGGAAAAGAAAGCAACAGACTTATTTCAACAGCCCACAGACACGTGCTTATTTTTAAAGAATCAAACTTGGCAAAGAGAAATTTTATCACACTTGTTGCTGGGAAAACCTGGGAAGTTTCAAGTACACAAAGCTTTTTCTGGGCCTTCAGAATAAAAGTCCCCTGAAATAAACACAGCATCAGTTGACATTATTACCAGGATACTTTAACACTCGTGGTTCCCTGAATGATTTTGGAAATTTGTTCCATTGTTTACAAGGAAGACAGATTCATAGAACAATTAGGGTTGGAAAGGACCTTCAGATCATCTAGTTCCAACACCCCTGCCACGGGCAGGGACACCTCCCACTAAACCATGCCACCCAAGGCTATGTCCAATCTGGCCTTGAACACTGCCAGCGATGGAGAATTCACAACTTCCCTGGGCAACTCATTCCAGTGCATCACCACCCTCACAGTAAAGAACATCCTTCTTATAGCCAATCTAAACTTCCCCTGTTTAAGCTTGAACCTATTACCCCTCGTCCTATCACTACAGTCCTTAATGAGGAGTCCCTCCCCAGCATCCCTATAGGTCCCCTTCAGATACTGGAAGGCTGCTCTGAGGTCTCCACGCAGCCTTCTCT
>JAOEHX010011107.1:0-14060 GCA_025448015.1 Bolborhynchus lineola
GGGATTGCTCTGACCCAGGTGTAGGACCTTGCACTTGGCATGGTTAAACTTCATCAGGTTGGCATGAGCCCACCTCACAAGCATGTCAAGGTCCCTCTGGATGGCATTCCTTCCCTCCAGCGTATCAACCGAATCACACAGCTTGGTGTCATCGGCAAACTTGCTGAGGGCACACTCAATCCCACTGTCCATGTCACAGACAAAGATGCTGAACAAGACCGGTCCCAACACTGACCCCTGAGGGACACCACTCTCCAACTCATAGAGCCATTGAGCACAACTCTTTTGTGTGCGGCCATCCAGCCAGTTCTTTATTCACCAAGTGGTCCATCTATCAAATTGATGTTTCTCCAATTTAGAGACACGGATGTCATGTGGGACAGTGTCAAATGTTTTTGACAAGTCCAGGTAGATGACGTCAACTGCTCTGGCCCCTGTAAATTCCTGCAATATCTTGTCAGATAGAAGAGAAAAAAAGCACATAATTTTTGAGAAGTGCTGCTCTGGGAAACAACACTGTTGGGGAAGATGAAATGCAGTGCAAGCTGATTGGGCCTTTACTGCCAATATATTACGCAAACCAAATGGTCCATGCTAGATTACCATCTGCTTCTTAAGTTCAAGTTTCCCAGATTTTAAAAGGTTGCATTGATTGTTTTAGCAAAGAATGTGCACTGTTAAGGAGAGTTAGTTTTGAAGCACATCCTTTTGGTTAATTTGCAGTAAAAGTAACTGCATCTTAAGCAATCTGGTAATGTGCTTAAGCTGCAAAAACTGAATTTATGACAGAGAAGTCCAGATGTAATTTCAGATACTACATACAATAGGCATTGTTTGAACTAACTGTTGCCTAAGGAGGCAGAGCAATAAGTAGCAGATACTGAAATTCAGGATACTTCAGAGTACGGGAGAAGATGGACATAATCTCACTCAGACAGTTGTATATCATGCTGACTTGACTGAAGACATTAACAACATCTCTCTGAAAAGAGATCCAGCCCTTCTCTTGGCCAGCCAGGAGTGGCAGAGGTCAAATTCAAAGGCTGCTCCCAACAGCCTTTAAATTTTACCTTAGGGAAAACAAGCTGGAATGCAAGCATCTTTTATTTATTTTGCATTTATTTTCTCTTCATATTGCCCTTTACTATAGAAGATTACCTTTTGGACCTACACTTACGTGAGCTTATCTACAGTATGTCTGGAACTCAGAGCAAGAAATACACTCAATATGAGGCAGAAACAAATCAAATACTCCAGCCTGTCGACTACATAGATCAGAACAACTTACTGATGTGCAGCTGCTGTCTGAAACAGTGTTAAACTTATGAAATAGGGGCAATGACTAAAATTGTATCCAAGTGGATACAAAGATGCTTTTCTTTTGAATGTACTTTACTTACATTTAATGTAATGGGGAAAAAAACAACCAACCCACACCTTCAAATGTACCCAGACACATAACTGCTGTAATTGAAATAATCCAACATTTCTATAGCAGTGTTATAGCCTTAATGGTAATTGCTGGTCATGAAACTTGAAAACAGAGAAGCTATCTGAACATAAGCTTGGTTGTTCTTATTAGTAATCACTATAGCTGGCTATTTATTACAGCAGCAAATGGGAAGACTTAAAGAAAAGAGTATTCCATTTTGGTCATGTACACAATGGAGTCGATAACAAGCTGTTTGCAATACAACAGTCAAATATCACCAAAAATAACAGAATTCTAGTCAATAATGTTTAGCTAGCAGGAAGACAAAAAGCACAAAGAAAACAGGTAACAGCATCTCACTGCATCAGGCAAATGCACAGCTAAAATTTATAGTAATTTTTGGATGTGTCCCAAACAGACAGCTGGCTGAGATGACAATGACTTTTAGGATTTATTACCCTGAACACTAGCCTGTAAAATCATGTAAAAATATACCATTGAGAGGTACAGGTAGGCAGGTTTGATCCATCCACAAAAACTGGATCTGAATTTTAAGTGCATGGGAAATTTTTCTGTAATTACATTAGCTGTTTATCTGACTCGCATTAAGTCTTGAGCTCAAAGCAAAGGATTATGTAACATACATTTTACATTTATACATATAACTCTAATTTTCAGCACCATTTTCACAGTAGACCATATATGGATTCTCAGGCTGTTGCTACCTCTGAACCACCTTTGCTTTTACTGTTTCAGAAGCCAGGGTGCCACTTCCAATTCATGGTGTTGATTCAAATAGGGATTTCTGCTGTTCAAAACATATGGCCATGTCTGTTAGCTCAGAGGCAGGAACAGACTTATTCTTCATGGGATGTAATCACTACAGGGATAAAAAAAAAGCTCTGTGCAGTGTGCAGTCATACATACATCATTAAAAATCAAGTAACAGCACCAACCACTGAAAAAAACAGTGAAGCATCATAGGAAAAGTGCTCTAAAAGTGGGTAGTATGAAGGATAAACACTGCAAGTATGCAGCCACACAGTAATTAGGGAAAATTCTGTAAAATGCACAAGTACAGTTGGTTAACTACACCCATAGAATGAATTGATATTTTAGTCTCTTCATCATGAAGCAAACCCAAAACAACAAAGTAGTGTATTTACCACTGTGGTCCATGGCACCTGGGGGATCCTGGTGTAGGTCATTGTCATGTAGATGATCAGAAAGAAGACAGTGAGAACCCAGTAAAACACAGCTACAAACATCACCCAGCCAAAGGCTGGATATAGAAAGTATTCTGTTCCAGCAATCAAGGTCCACACCAGGAGCCCCAGTACCTGCAAAAGTTAAGGAGAAGAAAGGAAACCATTACAGTCTTGGACCTCATACATTTCTTGTAGGTCAAGGAACAGCACTACTGCCATTCACATAACTATCTGATGACCTGAGCTGGGATGCTACACTAGGAGAATACCAATCTAACAAAAAAGAAAACTATATAAAACTGAATTTGCTATGGCAGAGTGTCACAAAGTGGAAGGTATAATTAGGCGTCCCACTGTTGATCTAGCTCACCTTTAACTGCCATGGAGCCATACTTGCAATGTTTTTACACCTAGTTCTCAAAAGGATTGCTTATTATAGCCTACTAGCTTACATGCATAAAGGTAAATACTACCATTTTGCAGTCAGTGAAGTCACTTTAGAAACAGAAGCCTATGAAGGACTACTGGGATCTTCAGGTCCCATCTGCCACAGTCACAGGTAGCTGGAGTAGATGGGGTCTCGTTCAAAATGGTTCATGCCTCACAAACCACAGACACGAAACAGCTCCTACGACCTACTATAGTCCTAGGAGACTAAGACTAGTTACTACTATTATAGTAGTAAATATTATACTAGGACCTAATATCAACAAAATATCAACAGCTACCACTACTGTAACATGCTGCTGGACCACAGCAGTTCAGGTGGTAAATGTCATTATATTTCACAGTTCTTAAAACATCTCCCAAGTGAACTGATCCTAAGTGGTAGACAAGAACTCACACCTGAGTTAAGCAAACCACTCTAGGGAAAAAAGCTCCCTTTCTGATCCTTAATCTGGCAGTCTGCTCACATCTGAGGCAAATAAACATATGAAGTAGGCATTTTAAACATAATCTCTCCTGGTTTTTTCTAGTGTTAGTGATCTTCAATGTATTAAGAGGCACAGGGAGCAAATAAAACAGAGGTCATACCACAGGAAGAAAAGCTCTGCATTTTGCAAGTTGTCCAGCAGTTAGAAAACTCAGAATTATACAAAGAAAGGGATATTTTTATACCTTAAAACCAATAACAGTTCATCCTTCAGATTTCCATCCAAACTTGACTCAGCCCTCAATTTGTTGTCTTGTATTCACAGTATACCCCTGCACATTACTTATACATTCATCCACATCCGCACTATGCATACATAAAAGCACTGAACAATTGTCTGTTCCACTCTTTCTTTGGTCTTGTAATAGAGAAGGCACATAATGGTCTTTTTAAGAGCATACGTTTCCATCGTTTTCACCAATTCAGCAATTTCTTTTTAAAGGAAGCCCTGGAAATTGCTCCGAGTGGGATAAAATCCCACGTTCCGCAGCATACCAGCGGAGGGCAGAATTGCTTCACAAGAACATTTCAGTGTTACAGAACTATGGAATTGGGTAGTTTAAAATACACGCTATTATTCAACCCAAAGTTATCAGTTCAGCAATGCTTCCTACAGTTAATTTTAATTCTGGTTCCAATAACATATACTAATAGCAGCAATTCAGTTAATAATGCCCCAAATTGCATGAACTCCCCTTGATTAGATTAAAACCCAGCTCAATTTTAGTCTAACAACTGAGGATGAAACAACCTTCTTAGACTAATAAAATCAGCTAACAAAATACCATTTTCTTAGGATACAAAGTTGCTTCCCATTGTGCCCATTCACTTTAATCCAAGCTTAAATTCATCATCCAGAAATTATACCAATAAATGTCTCACACTTGATAAGTAGTAATTAAAGACAGATTTATCCTAGATCTGAATATCGAGTAAAATACCATGAACAGAAACTTTAAAGATGACACAAAGAAAACAAAGAAATTAACCATCACTAAGCACCATAACCTACTGACAACAGGGCTGGGTTTTAGAAAGCTTTTGAAAACAGAAGTCGACTTTCTCATAAAAAAAGCACAAGACTATGAAAAATACTCAGTACTAAATTCAACACCAATAAGATTGATAAGAACACCTCAGAGATTATATAATGGATTATTTCTGGAAAGAGTAAAACTTACCAAGCAGCAAATTATCAAAGCTTAAAAAGGGAAAACTTGAGGTTACATGAGACCACTAATCTTATATTACCACACAGTGAAGCTAGAAAGACAGTATCTAGGTGACTAGTACTCTCACTGATCATGGGGTTTTTTCCATTTATATTCTAAACCGGTGTTATCACCCCTCTTTCAAGATCATTTTAATATTGAAGTGGCTGTACACCTTGCACTTATTCCAAAGAATTGCTTTCGCATGTTTTTAGCTAGCCTGTATCAATGGCAGAACAATTTATCTAAGCAATTGTGTTACACACGGGTGTTACAGATTTATATTCCTAACCAGTTCCTGGGTTCATATGCATCATACCTTCGATGGCTTGCATATTAGAGTGCATCTGACATTTTCAGTTACATCCAGATACTCTTACTGCATATTACTAGAGCTGACAGGCTGAAATAATATTTCAGATTTCTTGATTAGACCTGAAAAGGTCAGGTCAGCTCAGAGTCAACAATTCACTGTGTGTAGTTAAATGACATGGCAAATTGTTTTATTGCATATATAAACATATACAACAGATTGATTTAAAGCTCATGTATCTACAAAATATCTATGGAGCCAAAGGAACACAGACACCTAGGCAAGCCTTTTGTGGTAAGCTTGTAATCTCAGCATATTAAACACTGAGATAGCTTCTGCAGTGTTAAAAGCCTGTCTCATAATATTCTCGCTGTCCCTTACACATTTGCTGTTCAACAAACTGGATGACACTAGTGCATCTGCTAGAGCCAAGACTGCTGCTTTTCCTGCTGATTTGATAACAAACCTCCCCACTGGGAATAACTGGACTATATTTAAATGCCATTTCCATGAGCATCTAGTGTACAGAGTCTGGCAACTGAGTGACAGGTATAGGATACTGTAAAGCAAAGACCAGCAACTGCAATACCTGGGGAGTGCCCATAGTGATTCAGCGTGCACAGCATATACATAGCATATACACAGCTACATCTGAAGCTTCACTGCTTCAGATCAGCTGAAAGACAAGGGAGAAAGCCCCATGCAGTAAGTGGGAAAGGCTTGTATCCCTTTATAACCAGGTATGCTATGGTGCATTAGTAATAGTTAAGTACTTAATTTACGAGCATGTCAGAATACTGGGCTTATTTAGAATTACAGCATCACACTATGGTCCTGTCAAGAGTAAGGGAGAAAAAGGCAGCAAAAAGACCGAAGAAAATAATACATGTGGTAGTTGACGAGAGGGGATGTTGGGTCCTGAGACTGTAAGAGTTCCCGCAACTGAGACCAGTTTTCCAAGTCAGATGGGAGGCAGGGATTTCACACAGTACATCGTAAAGGCCAGCAGTTTTCCCTTGTTTACTGCAGTCTTTGATTTCAACTTGGACATCTACTTTGTGATCATCTGGCAGTTCCTTCTTCATCAGGTACCTCCACTACTAGAATGCATTAATATGTGAAATGTACTAATGCATACTTCAGCAGTTGGCAGATACCACAAAAAGGAAATAACTTTGTGGCAAAGTCCAATAATATTGAGTGTGCAGGTTTAAAATTAGACACTTAATTGCACATTCCAACCCTTAAACAAGCACATAATTTTTCCACAGTGCTGAGAACTTCAGAAATATCAGACTATTTAGTCATTTAAAAACCAATAAAGGCTTTGTTGCCTAGTAGATGTGACACATCTTGTCTTTTGTCACTGGCACAAGTAAGCAGATATGAAAGCAGGTGAGAGCTTGAATCTGCGTTTCCAGTTTTTCTGTTTGAAGCAGCTTAAAAACTGCAGAACTGAATTTGTACTTGCAAACTGTATTTAGAAAACCTATGATGTAGCGACTCCTCTCCAGTGACACTGGTATTACACGTTCTGCCGCGTTCATCTTGACTGGTTGTCCTGTGTTCAGCAGTAGCAGTCATTTTTTCTCCTTCTTAGTAGCTGCGGCATTGCTGTGTTTTTGACTTTCAGCCTGGGAACAGCACCGATAACACTGATGTTTTTAGTTACTGCTCAGTAATGTTTACTCAGACCAAGGACTTCCTGAGTCTCATGCTCTGCCAGGGAGGAGGGGAAGCCGGGAGGAAGCAGAGACAGGACACCTGATCCAAACTAACCAAAGATATATCCCATACCACAGCACATCATGCCCATTATATAAACTGGAGGCAGTTACCTGGAAGGGTTAGATCACTGCTCAGTCAGGCTGGATATCGGTTGGTGGGTGGTGAGTGGTTGTATGCTCTCCCCTTGTTATTTCCCGTATCATTACTATTACTGGTGGTAGCAGTAGTGGCACCTTAGTTACTGGACTGTTCTTAACTCAACCCATGGGAGTTACATTCTTTCAATTCTCCTCCCATCCCTCTGGGAGGGGCGGGAAGAAGGGGGTAAGGGGGAGCAAGAGAGTGGCTGCATGGCTGAGTCGCTGACTGGGCTTAAACCACGACAATGGTTAACTCAGTAGCACAATTCATTTCAAAGAAAATAAAGGTCTCATTGTAGCAGAACTGACAGGGAGGAAACCCCAAGGCTCATCTAGTTTCATGAAATACAAATAAATGAATAAACAAAATAAACAACCACACCCACCCCCCCCCCCACCACTATTTGGCATGTTTGCCTGAAGCTTTTCCCGTTCTTTATCCCAGAGATGCCTCCTAGGACCATTTCAGTTCTCTCTATGCATAAGTATTACAGGATGGCACAGATGGAAATTATGGTAGAAGGAGACTAGAAGAGTTGTGCATTTGCAGCAACAATTGTCTCCTTTATTCAAGACACCTAAACATTGACAGAAACCACCACGTAGAAAGCAAAGCATCTTGCATCTCTTTCCCAAGAAAGGAGATTTACAACTAGAAGAAAGACAGACCATTCTAAATTATTGCACAGCATTATTTCACATTAAATCACAAGTTAGGAGCTACCTCAGCAGCAGCACACGCAGCCTGTGAATGTCTCAACCTCAATCCTTTTCCTCCCTTAGCTATTTTCTGCAGGCAAAAAGAAAACCAGGGAGTCTCCTGTGGGAAGGGAGTGCAGGAACATTTGTCATGTTTTCTCCCTAGTTTCTTATCTCACCTTCTATGGTCCTTGGGAAGACATGTTGGAGTTGCTTTTCATCAGGCACTAAGAGGGTAAACAAGGATTCCTAAGGGCAGCCAGACCAGCAGTTCAGCACTATAGGGGCTGCAATTATTTGATGCTGTCCAGGACAACCAGTAGTGCGAGCAGGCAGATTTAACTGTCTTATATGTGAATACAGAATTATTTGCTTTTTCTTCCAGCTATGTCTAAATGGAGAGTTTGCACTGCACTTAATTAATGTCTTTACCTCGAGCTTTTGCTCTCTAATATCCGACCTATGAAATGACACACAATGATTCCACCTTTTGCCACTAGAGGGAGCACAATCACTGCTTTTTGTTACAAAAAGCTTTACGAAGGGGGCACTTGGCGCGGGCTTCAAATGCCAGCAGAAGCATCAGAGAGGTGATCTGCACACGGTGCCAAACCCCTGCAAATTAAAAGGAAACGCTCAAAAGAAGCGATATATATATATAGAAATCTTTCACAAGGATTATACTAAGTCAGAGTGTCTGCACAAAGCAACTGTAGTAAGTTTACTTCCAGACTGTGTACTACAGCAACATCAAATGTAGGTTTATCCACAAATTGCTCAAAATAAGGAACATTTATTTGTTCTACCCCAAAAATAAAAATAATAATTAAAAAAATCCATAATATTTAGAAAATTGTATTTTAATGCCCACGGAGGAAAAATGCCTTAAAAAAATAAGGTGAAAGCCTGCGAGTACTGGATAAATCAATCAAATATCAATCCAGACTAAAACAGTTAAATCTCTTTTGTTATGCCATCAGACAAAAGGTGCTAAACACGTTTTAAACCTTAGTTTTTAAAACTGGAAGGATTCAAACTTAGAGTTAGCAGTGACTAAGGATGCAGAGGTGAGGAAATCCAAAACCAGCTTTCAGCTACATTTTTTAGATATACAAGATCCTTGCTTAAGTGCCTTTGAAATTTCGAGGACCACATTAATGTACACTGTAATAATGTAATCATTGCACTGCCTTAGCCTACTACCCAGTCTCTTTTTTAATATTTTCTTAACATGAAGCCTTACAATGAATTGACATCAGGAAGTTACTACCGTTCCCTCCTCACTACTGACAACACGGTATATCGGTTTTCCTCCCTAAACATTTGTTATCAGCAGTAGTTGGAAGAATTTACTTTGCCAAGAGCTCCTAGGTGGAGGAAAGCTTTGTGACTCATCTGGACTGTCTTCTGGTGAGTCAGTTTCATGTAAGAGAACTTGGGATCTACACAGAAACACAGAATGGTTTGGGTTGGAAGGAGCTTTAAAGCTCATCTAATTCCAACCCCCTGCCATGGGCAGGGACACCTTCCACTAGACCTGGTTGCTCCAAGTCCCGTCCAACCTTGTCTTGAACACTGGGCAGGGATAGGGCAGCCACAGCTACTCTGAACAGTTTCAGTATCTCACCACCCTCACAGTAAAGAATTTCTTTCAAACATCTAATCTAAATCTCCCCTCTGTCAGTTTAAAGCCATATCCCCCAGTCCTGTCACTCAGGCCCCTGTAGAAAGTCCCTCTCTAGATTTCTTGCAGGCTCTGTTTAGGTACTGGAAGCTGCTCTAAGGTCTCCCCTTGATTTAAGGGGAGTAGGTGCCTAGAAAACATAGGGTTAAATTATTTTTAATTTAACTTAGATCTAAGATAGAGAACAATGTTTGTGTTGTAAGTCTGTGGTGTGGTAACAGAATTTAGTAGTCCTACTAACAAGAATGAATTATTTCTTTTTATCCTTCTAATGAGTGAATTATTTCTTACCATCCTTCTAATTTATCAGTTAGTTTGGAGACACTGACTCCTGAACATCTGCTAGCTTGGGACACTCCTTGTCTGCCCATCCTGTTCTGCTTGCAATAAATTTCGTACAAAGGTCACACTGCTCTAAATCTTTGCAGGTATCAGAAACTTGCAGGTACAGCTGGTTTCAGCTAATTTGTGATTACTGGGGCATCCAACTGTGCCAAAGGTGGAAAGTGCACCCTGAGGAAGACTGCTTACTTCATCTCAAAGACCCCTGCCCACATGAGGAAGACTACTTACTTCATCTTGAAGACCCCAGCTCACGACCATCTGAGGGCAGTGCTAAAGGGACAAAAGGGAGGAGACTTACGATAATGAGTACCTAAACTAATTGTAACATCCTCTCTGCTCTCTCAGGAACCTAATGAATATGCATGTTTGTGTGTAATAAATACCTGCTTGCTTAACCCCTCAGTGTGCCAGTTAGGAGGAGTGATCCCCCTTCCACCCTGCACTGTAATAAACATACCTGCTTTATAATTCTCCTGGAGCTGTAGAGTCGGATTCTGTGCATCTCCCTGAGCCTTCTTTTCTCCAGGCTGAACAAGCCCAGCTCTCTCAGCCTGCCTCTAAAGCAGAAGTGCTCCAGCCTTCATAGCACTCATCTTCATGGTCCTGCTCTGGACTTGAGGGAAAAATCAAATTCCTTTGATTTCTGTATGTTTTGGCAATTTGTACACCAAATAAAAGGAAAGGCTAGTGTTTTTGCTGAGACTTTTCAGGGCTTTGCCTTTCTACCAAAATTAAATAACTCACAGTGCTCACAGAAACATGCCAGTGGTCATGATAAACATGTATTATATCATTTATACAGTACAACTCTTAGTGTTAAGCTGAGTGGCAGCTACAGATCTCAAGTCTCTTCTACCTTTGAAAACACTTCTATTTGTAATAAAACCATGCAAAAACCACTCTTCTACATTCATAGTATTTCTAAAAATTGTTTGAATACCTTGTGAATTATTTCCAAACAACCAATTCTGGTGTTGAAACTTCCCACAAGTCTTCAAAGTTTATCATGTTCTTACTTCATCAGCAAGTACCCCTCACTACACATCAAATGTGAGCGCTTGAAATACTGGCAATATAAACCATCACTTGAAAAGTCTCACCCAGAGAGTTGTTTTTTAGAGTGGATTTCCTAAGAAAGAAAACTACTGGGAGCAGCATATGTCAAAAACAAGCTCCAGAGATACATCTTCACTATAGACTGAACTCACTCCAAGAGTCTAGTCCAAATCCTATTACAAGCCACACAGAAAACCACCTGACCCAGGCTTAAAATGAGTCAAGGTCCAACTGGCAGACATTCCATTCAACAGGGAGCATGGCTGGTCTCAAGTGAGAATTCACACCAAGCCCTTCAACAGCTGGTGTGAAGCCTTCAACCTCTGGTGCCTTTCCCAAGCTCCACAGAGCAGAGAAGTCCTCCCACATCTGGCTTCCCAGGAAAGAGTCCAAGACCACCTTCACCTAAAAAACTGAGCACGGAATCAGTCCTGCTGTTCAGACAGTGACGTTCATTATCCAGATCAGCCATGCAGTGAGGATGTACTGGCCTCAGCACACACAGATCAGGGTGCCAGCATGCGCTTACCAAAGGATTCACTCTGAGAGGCAGAGCCAGCTTGCAAGAGTGCCCAAGAAACTATAACGTCTCATTGGGAACAGCAGACAGAGAGAGGTGGTTAGTGATGAGCATGGAAGTGGGAAATGTTCTGGTCAGAGTGGGTACTGCAACACTGCCTAAGCATAAAGCCAATAGTCCCTGAGCAAAATGCAGTAGCACACCCCACTTTCATGTTATGAGTCAGCTACCTACTAAAATGAATAAATCACAAATGCACTCCTCCAGCCTCCACTGACCACACTGAAACTCATGCATGAGGAGCCTTCTGTGATAGGGTGCTCTGGCTCACTTCAACTGACAGCTAAGAAAAGTAACTCAGGGGTGGGAGAGAGTAAGGAAACTGTACTGTCCATCCCAGCAGCAAATTACAATGCTCAAAGGTTGCTTCACCTGAGAAAAATGCATGGAATGTGTGAGACCAGAGCTAACCCCACTAATAAAGATCAGAAGATAGTTTAAGTAAAAACCCAAGAGATGTTTTCTGGAAAACACAGACTGTCCCATCTCTCATTAAAATTGTGAAATCAGTACAAAAGAATTTCTTTCTTACAGTTTCTCAAGCAGTATTGCCCCAAACTGGAGGTAGGGTGGTGGATAATCAGGAGGTAAACAATAAATAAAATCAGGTTTGGGTTGTAAATTTTGTTCCATGTAATCAAAAATGTCACAATTGAAGATTAGAAACTGTTAGGAAAGGAGTAATAAACCCCCCACCAAACAGAACATATTCTTATGCAAGGTTATGCAAGGCTCAGAGAATGGCTCCTGCAAGAAAAGAAAGTTAAAGTTGGAAAAAAGTCCAATTTTCTATTGAAAACTTAAGAAGGCCATGACAGAAGTTTGCAGAATGGTGGGTGGCATGGACAAGGGAATAAAGGACTGGATTAGGATTCACAAACAGCACCTAGTTAAATTTTCAGGCAGAAAATAGAAAAAAAACAAAACAAAAAAAAAAAAAACAAACCAAACAAGTCAGAAGTGAGTGGTATTGAAAAAAAAAAAAAAATCCAAAAGAAGAAAAAATGCAATACATAATCAAATTGCAGAACCCATTGCCACAGGAAACATCATATACACATTCCTGGAAGACAGGCTGGCCCTGTCTGCATATATTATGTATATACACGATAGCCAAGACACAACCTTCAGCTCTGAAATTCCTAACCATGCAGTTTGCTAGGAGCTAGAAAACTACAGCAAAGAATCGTGCTGTATGTGGTCACTCTTACACTCCTCCCTAAGTCTGAAGCATTAGTCATTATCAGAGACTGAATATTGGACTAAACAGACCACTGACAAGACCCATTGCAACCACCATTACTAACTTCTGATTTTAATTTGCCTTGCTTTCCTGCAGAAGACTCTGGCAACCAAGTACTGGAAGCTGCAAATGTGTTAATAAAATAGGATGGGATAACTACATGCCACATCAATATACCATTTGTATCTAAAGTAGGACTACAAGGAATAATCTCAAACAGTGGTGAAGAAACAGGTTTGAATTATATCATCATAAAATCTGTCTTCTTGTCAGAGCAGTAGTTGATCATTAATGGGTCATTAAAATGTGTACAAAGCATAAAGATTGGTCCTTTTCCCAGAGCACTTTCCACATTAAATACTTTAAGGTTTGAGGGCTGCATGCAGGAGCACAATACTGTTTACTGATGCCTGTAACTTCTAACTTAAGGCTTGTGTTTTGCCTGAGGATCTGAACACAGAGACATTTATATAGGTTATTGCGTACTATGCATATATTAACTTGCATACCCTTGCTAACAGAGTGCTACTCATCATTTTATCTACACAGATACCAACTCATCTTTGCCCATAATGCTTTATTATCTGACAAAAATACCTTTATGCAGAATACAGTGTGATGGGCATGTCCTGGGTCAGTCAGGAGAAAGACGGGCCACCAGCAGCCTCATAGCTGCTGTACTCACTGGGAATGCACTGGGGCTACTACTATCAATGGCTCCATCAGGGCCACTGTTTAATGTAAAAATAAAGAGGGATGGTGCAAAATGCCACTGAAGACAAACAGCCTGTCCTAAAAAGCACTCACTCACCTCTCCAGAAGGGCACCCTGTGAAACAGTTGGAAGCAATGACCTCCACGGTGCTTACCTCTAAATATGACCTCTGCAAGGAGACCACTTGGCCTCTTATCTAACAATCGTGAAGGATGCAAATAGAAATGCTGCTGCTCCCTCTTCCTTCTATTTCAGGATGGTCTGGCTGAGGTAAGGATTACTCCCACTACCGAGTATTTCCCAAGAAAAAACACCTTGCTATTGTGCAGCAATGCTGTTGATTTCAAATTCACCATCCCCACAGTTTCATTACAGAGGTGGGAGAAGTAACATTGCTACAGCAAACACCATGATATCACGGAGCTGCTTTGCTCCTCAGCAGCAGAGAATGAAAACCATAAAGCAATGGCATTTTAGACCCAAAACAAAATAATCTGCCTGAAAAGGCAGATTACTGGGTTACTTTCTGAGGAGGTTTTCACTTAATACTGTTTTCAAGTATAAATTCTAAAGTAGGCAATTACAAAGCAATTTAGTCACACAGAGATACACATCAAACTGGATATCTATTTCTTTGTCTCCTAGCTGCTTCTGTGCAGCCTCTAGAAGTGTTTTTTGGGGAAAAACCTGAAGATTCAATACAAACACCTTCAGATTTAAACCTAGCTAGTTATAAATCTTTTAGGTAGGTGAAACTACATGGTTAAATATTT